>JABUQX010042595.1:0-20685 GCA_015478945.1 Trachelipus rathkii | reverse complement strand
ATATATAATTATATATTAATATATATATACTTATTATATATATAAATATATATATACATATAATGATATATATATGATATATATACATATATATATATATAAGAGTTAATATTCTCTATATATATTATATATAGTATATACTATGATATTATACTATTATATATATATATATCTATATTTATATATATTATATATATAATATCATAGAATTTAAATATAACTGGGCGTCGCCAGCTTCCAAGCTAGGGGGGCAGCTTAAAATTTTATAGAGCTTTTAACACAAAATCAATCATACTATATATATATATTCATATATAGTATTATATATATATGATTTATATATATATATATATATATATATATATAATATATATATATATATATATATATTATATATATATTAGTTATATAGGAATATAATATAGAAAAGAAGACATTAAAAAAAGAGACATTTTTGTAAAATGAATATTTTAAAAAAATTATTGTATTGAAAACACATGAATATCAAAAACAATATGCAATGATGGAAAACTCACAATATAGAGCAGTTGCAAAATCGATATTACTAAAAAAAGTTAATTTCTTGGATCAAGGCAAATTTATCACTACTGTTTGAATTAAAAATATCATAATTGTCAAGCAACAATTATCTGATGTACACTCATCAAAGCCATTTCCGTGTTAACCGTGTTCGTCTTTCCATAGTACTTCGCCAGCAAGTCTTGATACACTTCGCGAAGTACTGAAAGTTGATAGATTCTTACCTGTACTGGTGGTGTATGGTTGGGCGAGTTATAGTATCATCAAAGCCTTTTCGTTGACGGGAAAGAAAGTTCAGTCTCCTTTAAGACTTGAGAGACAACAAGATCTTTTAGCTCTTCACTACTCAGTTTCTTGTTCCTCCAAATTTTGTACCAAAAGTTCAGCTCTTCTCTATGCCTTCTAAGTGGCGTAAAGCTATAAATTTGAGCTTGTCTTTATCCCTTTAACTCAGCGCCATTGTTATGCGTAGGCTATGGAAAGGATGTAAGATTTCAATGCCAAAAGCAGGACGTGAATTTTCAGTAAAAAACCGTAATTCCAAAGAGAGGTATACAGAGAATCCAGATATGGAATTATTAAGGGTCTTCCCCAGAACTCCGTGGCGATGTGTCTGTGGTTGCGTTGATGGCGGTTGGCTGCTGACCTACAAAGTCCGTGCGTATATTAGATCAAGTCCCAGTGTGCTCAGGCAATTTGATTTAGTTCCTTTTACACTTCATCGGTGATTTTTTTATTCATCTTTCCGATGGCTCCTAACCAGTTCCACAATATGTTGAATGTGCTGCGAGGTTATTGATGAGTATCCAAGGTTCTTGCATTTGGAGAGGCAGTTACAGGCTAGGGCTCTACAATCGCAGGCGTGACTTCAGCGATCAATATCATAGCCATGATGAATGACTGTATTTACGACTTACGTGCCGCTGAGGCAATCTGAAAGCGCTTTTTCTGTGTGCGGTATTCGTCCTCAATGGAAAGATTTCTAATGCTTGCATCACTTTTCGTACAAAGTGCTCCTTAAACACTCTGATGCACTTGGGTTGTTCAGACCATCTGGTCTGGCATAGATTGGGATGTTGCATTTAAATTTTCTTCTCAAGATCGTCTCGCGAAAAAACGTTATAATGTCCTTTATATTTCCCACAGTATTGCGGATTTCCTGATATTGTGTTCAAATCATTTACTTACCTAATTTTGCTGGTTGTTTAAGAAGCAATGCAAGAGAAACAAGCTTTTTTATTACTATTTCAGCAATCATATTGATTGGGATAACACCCCTTTCCTTTTTTTTTTTTTGGGCCCCCCCCCCCCCCCCCCCATTACTTAAAAACAAAAAAAAAGGCCAATCGAACCCGAAGCCCACGCATTTCTTCGGGGATCCAGTTCTCGGGTCGATGCAAAAATGCGTCAATGGCTTTTGCAATGGTTTTTGCGTCAAGCGATTTCAGTTCTACAAAGCCAAATAAATTTCTCTCTGATTCAATCTGGCGGACTCTTTGTCGAAAGTTAGCCTGCAATATGTTCCTTTCCAGAGAATTCAGCTGTTTCTCTCTAGTAAGCTTACAGCACTCTTCCTTTGACCTTATTAACTTATGTTTTCTTTACGTTAGTAACACATAGTAGAATGATTCTCATCTGAATGCTGAATGTATTGCATGTGGCATTTTCTTCTTCTTTCAAAATGGTTTTCAATGGCTGATCTCTGCATCTATTTTCGCAAGCGGCACAAATCTTATTGCTACACTCCCTCATCATGATGTTCTTCCCCGAAGCACGGTAATCGTGCGTTCCAGGAAAATGTCACACAGGAATTTATTTAGATATTGTTTTGTTCTTCTATTGATTTTCTTAGAATGCTGATCAATTTGGATGTCTAACCGGCACGTCCTTTAGGAACAATCTTGCAGCTTCAACAGCAGTTTGTTACCACTCTGTGTTTGTATATCCCTTACAAACCGCATGAACATCTTTATTATTAGTGAAAGGTCTTATTATTAAAGAGCTAGGACTCCTCTGACCGAACTTTAAATTGGTGGAAATAAAATACAAAAACTTTCAAAATGCTTTTCCCTTTAGGCGCCTGGTGAGTATGTCAGCCAAGAGTGAATAAGTGTCTCCAACCTTTCATAATTGAAATTCCTCTTTAAGTGTGGTAGCATCTTCCAAAATTAATAAGTCATAGGGTTGAAGCCAACACTCTTTCAGAATGTTTCTTTCTCAGTCGAAAATCCCATAGACATGAATAGTCCACGTATCTACCAATGTCTTTTTCGTGGACTGTCATCTACTGAAAACTAGCTCCGAATCTGGACCCCATATCTTGGGACTCCGTCGAGAGTGCTGGGCCATGGGTTGTGGGTTCTTCATCATAAGCGAAATTTGCGAAGCAGGAAGGATTGCCCTCTGTGATATACTTAGTTGGACTTATTGGTACTTCGTTTGAACCACTACCGAATTCCATTTCTTATCTTGAGTTCGTCCTTTTCAAATTTAACCTGCAAACAATATAGTATTATATATATATATATATATATATATAATATATATATATATATATATATATATATATATATATATATATTATATATATTTTTATATATATATTATTATATTAAATACTATATATATATATATATATAATATATATATTAACATATATATATATATTATATATAATATATATATATATATATAAATATATATATATATATATATCATATTATATTATATATATTATATATATATATATATAGTATATATATATATATGATATATATATTATATATATATATACATATATATATATGATATATATTAATATATATATAGAATATATATATAATTATATATATTTATTATATAATATATTATTATATATATATATATATATAATATATTTATAATATATACTATTATATATATATATATATATATTATATAATATATATTAGCTGGATGTACATGACATCCGCACTCCGCATTTGCGGAACACTCCGCACCTAAATTGACATCCGCATCCGGCATCTCAGTTTAACCATCCGCATCCGCATCCGCGATTTGCCTTGGAAAATGAGGATGTTGCGGATGTTTACTAACATTTGATTAAAATGGCATATAAAATAAAATATTATGTCAATTCTTTATCAGCATGGGTTATTGGGAATATCTTGTTTAATTTTTGAATTTTGATATACTGCAGCATACGTTATATATATATATATAATATATATATTTATATTATATAATTTATAGATAATTATATATATATATATATATATATATATATATATATATTATATAATATATTTAATATATATATATATTTAATATATTATATATACTTACTATATATATATAGTCTATATATATATATTATATTATATATAGTATATATATATATATAATATATATATTATATTATATGAATATATATATATATTTATATATTTATAGTATATAAAATATAAATATATCGAAGATTATATATTATATATATATATATTATATATATACTATATATAGTATATTAATATATATATATATAATAATATATATTTATATATATATATATATATATATATTACTATATATACTATAATCTAGAGCCGATGTAGCGTGGAAGCAAGAAATGAGCGAAAGAGAGTGACGAGGGGGCAAGGAGGGGCTTGGACCGGAGCTTAGAAAGCTAGCAAGGGACAACTGAATGGCATGATATAGAAGGAAAGCAGGAGAAGATTTATTGATTTGGCAGAAAGCTATGAGCAAGCGAAGAGTAAGGTAACTGTAATATCAAAGACAAAACTGGAGAAACATTGGTAAGCCCGGAGGAAAAACGAAAGGTGGCTAGATTACTTTATGAGTTGTTGAATGTTGAAGTGCAGTGTCGGAAGAGAAGGGGAGAGAGAGGAGGAGGAGAGAAAAGTGGAGGGAGAGGAGGAGGTAATAACGGAGGAGGAATTTGTGGAGGCGTTAAGGAAATGAAGAGCGGAAAACTCCTGGTGAGGATGGATAAATATTGAGTTGCTGAGAGAGGGAGGAGAGGGGGCTGAAAGCTTGAAGCTGCAGATTTCTTGAACACTGGAGGTTGGAGATAGAGAGTGCCGAAGGTTGGGGGAAGGTCAATAATAGTCCATTTATAAAGGTGATTAAAGGGCGACGCAGGAATTTGTGAAAAATTCATAGAGGAATCTTACTAATGAGTAACATGGCGAAGCTATATGAAGAATAATTAGAAAGAAATTAGATCAAAAATTAGATCCAAGAATTGGTGTGAAAGAGCAGGTATGGGTACACGGGTGGATAGAGTATACATTATTGAATAGTTTGCATAAAAGAATGTAGCAGGAAAGATAATGGGTATACAATGAAGAAAGCCATATATCGCTTCTAGACTTGAATAAAAAGCATTTGATTCGTCAGACCCAGAGAGAAGGCTTTTTTTTTTTTTTTGGTTTCGGGGGGGGAGGAGTTTTCTGAAGAGGGATTATGAGTTGGAGGCGACTGGATTAAGCAGTAAAAAAGTTACATCACGTGAAATAGCATAAAGTTAAGTAAAAACAGGCATAAATCGAGGAATGGTTTGAGGTAAAAAACTGGAGTAAGGCAGGTTAGTGTGCTGTCGCCGATATGTTTATAGCGATATTTGGACAAAGTCATAAGAGGTTTAAAAAGAGTTCAGAAGAGATTGACGGAGACATATGGTATTAAGCAGAGATTTGGCGGTTGAGTGAGTGAGTGAGAGGTTGAAGCAAAATGGTGCTAGTGGTTTGCAGAAAAGTTGAGAGCAAACAGGATTGAATATGAATGTGCAGAAAACAGAAATAATGGTAGTAAGCAGCGAGGAGGAGGAGGAGGAGAGGAGAGGAGGAGGAGAGGAGGAGGAGTTGATATTTGAAGGTAGACGGTAGAGAAATTAAAAATGTGGATAGATATAATACTCTAGAAAGACTTGGAAGAGAAGGGTGGTGTGCAAAGGAAATTACGCAGTAGGAATTGAGCAGTAATAGGCAGGACTGTAAGAAGCGATTACCCATCCTGAAAGAATAAATATATGAAAAAGAGGTGAAGAGAGAAATATATGAGGGAGAGTGTTGACGCCGATACTGTCGTATGGGGCGGAGACATGGAGCTTAAGAGAGAGAGAGAGAGTAGAATATCAGACAGCTGAGATGAATGTGTTGAGGACAGGTAATTGGAAAGACGAGAAGAAAGAGTGAGAAACGAGACAGTGAGGGAGAGCTGGGTGTGAAACCCATGATGAATAAAGTGGAGCGCCAAATAAGTGTGGGGACACCTGGAGAGGATCCAGGGAGAGAGAGTGCCAGCAGGAGGTGGAGGTGGAAACCGGAGGGAGTGAGACGAGGGGAAGACGGCGGAAGAGGTGGAGAGACACAGTAGAGGCATTTATGAGGAAAACCAGAATCCATGCAAATGGATGAGCTGATGGCGGATGGGATCCTGATGGATAGAACAAGATGGAAGCGGAGGTTTGCCCCACACTGACAAGCTCGTAAGCCTGACTGGGAGAGAATGTAAGATTTAATATATATAATAGTATATGGAATATAATTATAATATATATATATATATATAGATATATATATATATTTATATATATATAGATATATAATATATTTTCCATATTATATATAAGATATATATATATATATATATTATATATATATATATATATATGATTATAGTTAATATTAATAATTTTTTTTTTTACATTTGTCCGGCTTATTTCAAAAAAAAAAAAGAGGGAACGGACAACATCACGCAGTCCAGCATCCCCATCACGCGATCCTCAATGTTACTTTAGATTCGCCATCCGCCATCCGCATCCGCAACAGTCAAATTTGACATCGGATCCATCCACGTAATAGAATATATATAGTATATATTAGATAATATATATATATAATATTATATATCATATTATATATATATAATTATATATATTATTATATATATATATATATATATATATATATATATATATATATTATATATATATAATTGATATATATATATGTTTTATACACAATATTCGACCACATATGGTCATAGGCTAATAATTTTTACTAGCATTCAAAGATGTTAACAGAAAAATTAAAAGTATAGCAAACTATGTTAAAAACCACTAATTTCCTTGTAGTGGTCAAATTTGAAAAAAAATATTTTTTAAAATGAAGTTACCATCATAATGACAAGAAAGTCATGTGTTCAAAATTCCTACTTTACTAAGAAGCAAAATAACAAATTTTATTATAACTATTTTAAAGTAAAAATATACGTACCCAAGGAATCTCCCTAATTCCATGAACTGATTAAAATGAACTATAACTTTTACACTGCTACTTAGAACCCTTAAAACTTATAAGAATAGAGATCGACTGAACACAAAAATTATACGAATTGTATATATACATATCAACATTAAAAAAGAGCATAAGTGATAGTTGTAAAGGGAGTGGTTGAAAGATATAGAATATTAATGTGCATCAAACTCACTCTTCTAGTGCCAGATAAAAATTCACTTGGCCAGGCCCGTTGACAATACAACAACCATTACTTATCTAAGATTCTCAGGCCTTATACGTCATCAGTATCGCAAGACCTCCTGTCGAATGAGTTTTCGCCTGTGCAACTATTGCATATAAACAACTTTCTATTACTCACTCACCAACGTATCTCCCTGAGGTCCTTTCAGTGAAACAAACGGGATCTCGAACGGGTTCTTTGTTTTTATATGAGAACCGGCCAGTCAATAATACTCGTTATCAAGTGAATTTACCTGTTATTACTGGATTCAAATTTGATTATGAAATCAGTGCTCTTTGAGACTAAACATAAATAGGTATCGAATAATTTAAATAAATAAGAAAGCAAACTACCTTTGGAAACACTCAAGAAAACGGAATAACTTTATAAATACTCTATAAAAAAAAAAAAAAAAATATGTACTGCTTGTAATACAGAATAAAGTTTACTCATCCGATGAACATTCATATTAATGTCCGTAGAATATCCACTTACATACGCACCGCTGATGGTAACACTTAACAGTACCAAATATTTTATATTATTTTATGCTTTTAAAATATCTTTCAAAAACAGCAACGACATATATATATATATACGATTGCACAAAGACAGGTTGATTATTCAATGTATATATGCAAACAACTGTTACCTTACAACAAAATATTCTAACCTTAAATTCATACAAATCTTTGTCCATATATATTTATATATAAAAAATACATAAATATCGATGTGCAAAAATATGTATAAATAAATTAAAATATAATAACAAAAATGTATAGACTGATCGATACGAAAGGTAATCTTAAACTTTTACTTGAAAATTATTTAAATTTGAAATTTACAAAATACGTCGATTTGTCACTGTGACCAAATAGTAAGAAAACAGCTGATGCTTTCTACAACTGTTTCTCCAATGCAAGAAAGTTGCTAATAGTAATTAAATAAATCTTGTTGTAAACAGAACATTGAGTATTACAAAGTACATTAACCATCACCTGATATAAATTAAATACTAGAACATTTATCCACAATGCTTCTACTTATTTAGCTTCGTCAAGAACCTTAATTACGACTGCCGAAACTTTGTGGAAAATTAATTACATAGTAAACGTTTACCTCGCAGCGGCAATATAGGCAGATATATCGAACTGCCAAAAATCCTTACAAAGTGGCTAGAATGCAGACGACACACCTTGATATATTTATGCACATACGAAATATAATTTATTCACAATTTCTTTGAGCAACACAAACTTAATTACATTAATCATTACAATAAATAATACAGCAATATTTACACTTCGAAAATTATATCACCATATTACTTTAAAACAAAGTAAACACTGACTGACACACACAATTAACAACAATCTAGAGTTAAAAGCTCCATAAAATTGTAATTATCTAACTTTTAATAAAAATAATTTAACCGATCGAGATATATGAGGCATCACAAGTACCACAACCAAATTTTATACATCCTTGTAGTCACAATTCAATAAAAGCGACTCAAGATCCAGAAATTATGCTTCTTATCTTACCTATTTATATGAACCTGGGGTAACATAGATTACGACCATTAGCGAATCAAAACACTTAAAAACAGCATTATAAATCATCTTTATTTTTACTTATCAAGTCTAACAATAGTTAGAAAATGACGATATGAGGTAGCAGTAGTGCGTGGAGAGAAGCAGGCGTCGTCAATTTCTTGTAGATATTTACACGTATATCTCAGAAATAAACAAGTCTTCTTATCCATTGGCTGAATCAAAAAAAACTACGACAAGTCGAGTTTATGCGCTTTCCACACTTTTTAACAGTAGTAGCTTTATTTAATTTTAAGAAATAAAATAATATTCTAATATTTATTATATCGAGGAAAGTCAAAACAATAATATATATATAGATATAATATAATATATATATATATATATATATATATATATATATATATATTATATATTATATATATATATATATATATATATATGGATATATATATTTATATATATATATATATATATATATTATATTATAGTATACTATAATAACACGCAGTTCCTTTCCGCAATTCTTTAAAAATACTTAATACATAATTAGATAATGAATAATAATACGATCAATATAATAAATATAATTAATAATAATAATAATAATAATAATAATAAATATAATACTAATAATTATTAATAATATATTAATAATAATAAAATAATACATAATACTACTTAAAGCAATCGATAGACATTACGGAACCAATGACAATCAGATTTTAAGAGTAAGCTTAAAAAACGAGGCTTCTCATTGGTTATTGTATCCTCCCTAATATATAAATATATATACACAATAGTTTGACCGGCCTCGCGGTATACATGAGGTATATAGAAAAAAATAAAACAATCAAAAAATAAGTCCAAATATGGGACCTTTACTCTAAAACAAATAAATGAAAATCCATTTATAACTTCGAGTACCTACGTTACACGTCTTTGGCCACCCAACATGAAGCATATATTGGTACAACTTTGCCTTTATATACATGATGACTATAACATTGGTTTCACTTTTCGCTGTGCTCCTTCTTCTATAGTGGCTCTGAAGACGAATCAATGTCTCATCTGGCATACGACTCTACCTTACAATGCTGCAGCCTATGACGTCTGTCTCGCCCGATAATGTTGGTCTTTAGGATAAACCTGAATCTCTCTGAAGGTGACGCAATACCACCTCATTTATCGCTAATTGTTGCTTCATTCTCTTTATTATTCGATAGCCCGTCAGCGGTCTATGATCTGACTGAAGGAAAATTCCTTTCCTAATAAGAGATATGGCGTCGACTTCCTGATGCCATAACAATTGCTGCAAGGCCTCCTTCCTCTAAAGTTGCAGTATCCTTTGTTTGGTCGCGGACAACTTCTTTAGCTCCCGTTACGCGGATAAGGATGAAGAATGTGTCCGTGCGCGGCTTCCTGAAGGAGGACAAATCCCAGCGAAGTACCGGATGCAACCAATTTTAAAGTGATATTTTTTCATAATTCAGGACTGAAAGGTTTAAGATTGGCTTCGAGCTTAACGCTTCTTTCAATTTTTCAAACGCCTGCTGATGTACGGACCCCCACCTTACCTTCGTCGGCTCACCCTTCTTCGTTAGGTCGGTCAATGGCGCTGCAATTTTCGCATAGTTCTTTACGAAATCCTGATAGTACCCTGTGAGCCCTAAGAAAGACCTTACTTGCTTTTTATTCTTAGGTGGCTCCGTCTTCTTAATCTTCATTACATTATCTTCATGCAATCCCTTAGTGCCATTGCCAATATAATGACCCAAGAACTCAACACTCGACGAGGCAAACTCGCACTTAGTCGGTCTGATGGTGAATCCCTCCTCCTGGAGTTTTTGTAGAACAATCTCAAGAGTTATCGTATGCTCGCGCCAGGTCTGGGAATGGACGATGATATCATCGATATAAAAATCGACATCGTTAATTCCATCCAGAATCCTGCGCATTGACCTCACAAGCGTTGCACCGGCATTTACCATACCGAATGGCAGCTTGAGGTAATGAAAGTGTCCATCTTCGGTTGAGAAACCGGTTTTATGACAGTCTTCAGGCTTTATTTTGATTTGCCAATAGCCCTTGGCTAGGTCAAGTTTTGTGAAGAACTTATCCTTGGCAAATTTGGTGAATAATGTCTGAGTTGTGGTCATGGGCTCTGGATCGAAGACTGTGATCCTATTTAAGGCCCTATAATCGGAGCATACCCTCTTACTCCCGTCCTTTTTCTGGACAACGACCACTGGCGCTGAGTATGGCGACGTGGAGGGAACAATGATACCCATACGTATCATTTTATCTGTCTCTTTCTTCAGTTCCGTCCGCGTCGTGAAAGGTAACTTGTATGGCTTCAGTCTGATGGGGGTATCGTCTATGAGGTCAATTGCATGATAGTAATTCTTCGCGGTGCCAGGCACGTCTGTAAAAATTTCCTCATGCTTTTCCAGGATCTTCATCAACTCTCTCCTCATAGGATCTGTTATGTCTTTGCTGACTTTGGTGTCGGACAACCTCTCTTTCTGGACCATTGTAGGATCCATATCTACTAAAGTAATGTTTTCTTCGTTCTCGGTGTCTAAGATCACCGCAGAAGCACCTATATTCCCCTGATGTTGGTCCATCCCTTCTTCTTCTTCCTCACTCTCCTCTCTCACAATATATTTCTTCAGTAGATTTATGTGATATGTTTTAACCACATCACCAACTTGGATCTTATAATTGTCTTTACCGTACAATTCCATAACTGTGTAAGGCCCGCCCCATCTCATGAGCATCTTGTTACTAGAAGTTGGTAGGAGAACGAGAGCTAAGTCTCCTACTTTCAGCTTTCTGGTCTTCGCGCCTTTATCATAATATTTCTTTTGCGAAATTTGGGCTTTGGCTAAGTTCTCTCTAGCCAACTTTAGAGTTTCATTTAGCCTCTCTTGCAAGTCAAAAAACATACCTGTAAAAGTTGACCTGCCTCTTCTGTTGATATCTCCTCCCAAATCTCGTGGTAATATTGCATAAGGACCGCCGCAACAGTACCTGTCCGACAGGAGCTCAAAGGGGAGAATCCTGTGAAGGTCCTGTGGGCCCCTCCCTGTATGCAACAATAACCGTCTTTAAAACTATGCCTACTTCCTCACTTGCTCACAGTGCACATCCTTCTGAGCATCCGTTTCAAGGTACCAGTTAAATTTTTTCGGTGAGGCCTTGCTCATGTGGGTGGTAATGCTGGAAACTTTGCTTTAATGTTAAGACATCCTTCGTCCAATCGCCTCATTTAAATCAGATGTATCTGACGACCATTAATCACTGAGTATTTGCTTTGGTAACCCCCAACCTCATGAAAATTAGATACCAGGCTTTTCTGTAACCTTTCTCGCGGTTAGCTCTTAAGAGGCACACATGCCTCAGGTAGCGCGTGCGGGCCATTCCACAAGATTAGGACATCTGATCCCTCTGAAGACGGTGGTGAGATTCGGTCCAATTAGGCGATGATTACTCTTTGGAAGGTTCCTTCAATGATACGGCATGGGCAGCAGAGGTATTCTTTACTGGAACTTTTCGGGCACTCCTTTTTGACATATTCAACAGAAGAAAAAATAAACAATGCTTGACATCCCTGGTATATGTTTGGCCAAAAGAACTGTTGAGTAATTTTACCCATTGTCTTCTTTACCCCTTGATGACCACCGAAGACTTCATCATGTGCCACTTTCAGAACTTTACTCCTATATTCTTTTGGTACAACCAAAGTAAATCTTTCCTGCTGGTTCTCCATAACTCTTTTAAATAATACCCCATTTTTTACTGCATACTTATTCTCACCTCTTTCTACTGACCTCCATATCCTTTGCAGAGTAATATCATCTTTTTGTTTACCTTTAAAAGTTTCCCGATCATTAATAAGTTCCTTCATGTCTTCACCATGAGCTATTTCTTCTTCACCCACAGCTACTACATCCTCCTCTATGGAACTTTGTATGTGAGGGGCTATATCACCTCTCAGTGACTCACCTCTTTATTAGTACGATCTGTTTCCTTAGACCAATATGTACTATTTACAATCGATTGTCCCCTGAACACTCCGTAACTTCCCGTTACCTTCTTCAACGTTTCTAGTTCGGTTTATAAGGACTCTAAAATACTTCTTCTCCTGTAAACTCCATCTTTTCACACTTAGATGACGTGGGACCCGCTATCATCACACTGCAAGTGATGGCTTCCGTTCGAGTTGGTTTGTACATACTTTCTATGACGTCCCAACGATCTGTGGTACTGACGGTCTTCTCTCTATCAAAACTCTTCCCTCTCCCAAATCGCCATTCCAAAACTAATTTTTATTGTATAGACTCTTCCTGAGATCTTTTCCTCAGCGTTCTCGCGATCGGGGGAATAGGCAAACTGTCCATGGTTATGCTGTCCTTCTCAATACAGGACCTCGACCACACGAAGTCGACTCCCATGCGAGGTTCAGCTACACAGGGGTAATGCACCCTTTGACATCCCCAATAACTAATATCATAAGACGACTTCCGGCAGCCACTGCTGCGGGTCCCGTCCAACCATCCCACGTAGTTAAGGGGTGTCCACGTCTATATTCGCGAGTGGAGCCTCTATCACCGTTCGGTCCCAATCTTATTTTCATGTTGTCACCCACATAACACCTCTTAGGTACGAATTTCTTCGCACCACTCGACACTACAAACCGTAATCTCCGAGTGTTTGACTTGGAAAACCATCACCGTCCCAATAAGTTATCAGGTAACGGTGTGACAACTATGTCATTTTACCACCCTCTGCTTCATTCACGGAGATTCCGGCTCGCTTCATGACCTAACACCATTCACGCTTGTATTGGTCCTGCTTTCCAGAAACGCCGGATGCTCCCCGTGCCTCCTTATAGCCTTCTCACTGTCGTTTACGCTGCAACTACTTTGGTTTCCTCTAGCCCACTACTCCCCGTTTGAAGAGCATATGAGGGGCTTCTACATCTCTGACGACAATGCCTCTCCGTCTGACATTAATGTAGCACGTGATCCAGCAGCCCTGGCTCCCGCTGCTACTGCGACGATGGTTCTGTCTGTCGCTGTTTCCGCTATTGCGCTATTGATCTTACCTTCACTGTTTGTTGGCCTCGATGTACGTTGGTCATTGCTTTTATGATTACTACTCGTAAAGTAACCACTGCCTCTAGATCTAAAATTATTATGTACGTGTCTGTGACTGCTTTTATCCGCGTGATTATGATTCCGTGCGTGACTATTCGTTACGAATTTCAAATGATGAGCTTCCATGTAACCTTCTGAACTGACTATAATCTCCTCCGGTACCTTCTTCTTGTTTCCCTCAAGGTATGTAGCAAGGTTTTCTGTTCGGACAGTATTTAAAGTGAACTGTGTCCGACTGAGAAAAACTCAATATTAAGATCGTCTGGTGTCTCGTTACGTTTGCGTGCGGTAATCTCCCAGAGCTTGCAATAATGCTTTTGCAGGGTAACACCTAGGTTATCATCCTCCGAGACTCATATTCTGTTTGTATTTAGGCGGCCGGGGTACCCATTCTTCCTGTGAGACGTACCTTGTTTTAACAGAGCTCTTTTTTTAGGCTATCAAATCTTTAGCTCTTCACAAGACTAAATTCGTTGAATACTTTAAACCCGCCTTAAACTCGTAAGCGAATTGAACCCTAAAAACTAAGCTTGCTTTCCTTAGGGGATGTCAATTTGCCGTCCGCTGCTTTTCGAAACATTACAAGTAACTCCTCTATATCGTATTTAGGTTTCTCATCAAAGATGGAAGCTTTTAAACTTCGGGTATTTATAACATAAGGAAGTGCTATGGCTGTGAGCTGGGAAAGCTACTGTTTGCATCGTGTTGACGCTGTGCTATCGTCAAGCATCTCTAAACTCATTTGCAAACATCTCTCCTCTGCTTCTTCTTTGCAATCTTTTTCTCGCCTCAATTTGGACTCTTTGGAGCTTTCAAGCTCTGCACCTTTGCTTTTTCAACTTCAGCTTCAGCCTCAAGCTTTCTTTTCCTCCAAAGCAGCAGCTAATTTCTTTACCTCAATCAGCAAGTTATCGTTCTGTTGCTTCGCGCCAGGTTTCTTTGCCGCGGCATCCTATCTTTTAATGCACGCATCCACGCTTCTTTACTCGCAGTAATTAATGGCTTTCGCACTACTATACAATTCAAGGTATTGAAGCAATTGTTATAAATATTTTATCAAAACGCAATTTATAAAAATATATCTGTTGTTAATTAACAAAGTCACTTCTTAGCGCACGAATCACAATCACGTTTTCTACAAAAATTTCGAAATTTTGCTCCCACTGATACACGCAGGAAAACAAATTTCTTTTGACAACAAATCCCGAAAGATGTTAATATATATATATCATATATATATAGTATATCTATATATAATATATTATTTATATATAATATAATATATATATATAATATATTATATATATATATATATATATATTATATATATATTATATATACAGGTTTAAACAATTCGTAGTAAAATTTGCCAAAATCTTGTGGGAAAATAGTATTTTCGACCCTAAACTCAAAGTGAGTAAAAATCGGGAATTCCAAAATTACTATTTTCGCTTCACTCAACTTTGTAAATTTTACTCCCTATCTACAACAATATTAATAATATTAATAAATATATATTATATATATATATATATATATATATATATATATATATATATATATATATATATATATATATTAAATATATCAATATATATAATATATATATATATATATTTATATATATATATAATATATATATAATATAATATATATATAATATATATATATATAATATATTATATATTATATATAATATATATATATACAGTAATATATATATATATATATATATATATATAGTAAATATATAACTATATATATAATAAATATATATATATATATATATATATATATATATATATATATATATATATATATATATATATATAATTTATATATTGAATATAAAATATATATATGTATATATATATATATATAATATATTTATACAAAAGCATATAATTTATAAAGTATTAAAATTATTCCAGTGTTTAATTGTTTCCAAACAATGAGTATTGTTGCAATAGCAAAGTACTATTTCACCAATACGCATAAAATCATATATGTGCAACTTCAACAAAATGAATAGTACAATGGACTATATTGACAGTTAAAACTCAATATCAACATATATCCCAGATGTTAATATTGGTGACAATATTTAAACAATATCTCTAGCACAGGTTTCAGCAAAACAATTACAAATGAATAACACTGTGCTCTAATATTCAGCAAAAATGGCAAAATAAATTCACAACAAGCAATTCAATGATAACGAATAATGACTGGGTGGTTATAAAATAAAATCCCGGACAGGAACGCCCAATTTAAATGTAATGGGGTGGTTGAAAAGATAATAAATTGTAATGTCATAAACTCACTCTTCTAGCAAATAAACAATTCCTTGGCCAGGCCCCCGTGACAATACAACCAACCAATACTTTCTAAGATTCTCGAGCCTCTATCGTATCAGTATCCAGACCTCCTGTCGAATGAGTTATCGGCCTGTGCAATATTGCCATGCAATTCTATACTCAAAACTCACCAACGTATCTCCCTGAAGGTCCTTCAAGTGAAACAACGGTCGAACGGGTTCTTTGTTTTTATATGAGAACCGGCCAGTCAATAATACTCGTTATCAGTGAATTTACCTGTTATTATGATCAATGTTTTGATCATGAAATCAGTGTCTTTGAGACCTAAAATAATAGTTATCTGAATATTTAAATAAATAAGAAAGCAAACTACCTTTGGAAACACACAAGAAAACCACTGGGATAACTTTGAAAAATACTTGATATACAAAAATAAATATTTAGTAGCAGTTGAAACTGGCAGATAGTAATCCACAACGCCTGGAACATATAATTAGATGTCCGTAGATATCCACTTACATGCGCACCGCATGGGTAACACTACAGTACCAAATATTAATATTATTTTATGCTTTAAAATAATTCTTGCAATATAAATCAACGACCATATATATATACATGCAATATGTATATTTATATGTGCATCAATATATATATATATATATATATATAACAACTGTTACCTTACAACAAAATATTCTGACCTTAAATTTATACAAATCTTTGTCCATATTTACTTATAATATGAAAAAATCATAATATAGCATTGTCATATATATTTTTTGTATTTAATTTTTTTTTTTTTTTTTTTTTTTTTTTTTTTTTTTTTTTTTTTTTTTTTTTTTTTTTTTTTTTTTTGTTAATTAATATTTTTATTATATTTTATATCATTAAACTTCCCTGTTCTTATTTTATGTATTTCTGGATTCGATTATGTATATTTAGGTAATTTCTTTCTCTTCAAAACTTTACTTTGATAAATTTAATTTTATTTTGAATTTTCAAAATGTACTGTTTCTGATTTGTACTGTGATACTTTCATTTTTTATTTTTTTTTTTTTATTTTTTTTTTATGTATATGTTTAATATCTTTATGTTCTTGAATTTTGCTTTTCGTACATACTTGTTCTTTTTTTTTCTCTTTTTTCTAATGTTGTTCATTTAGATTATTTAGTTTATTCTCTTTTTATATTTTATTTGAGCTTTAAATTTTTTATAATATTATTTTTTGTTTGTATCTTTATATCAGTTATCTTATCTCTCTTTATTTTATTTTTTTTCATATTATTTTTTTTTTTTTTCTTATTTTCTTATTTTTTTTTTTTTTTTTTCATATCCGTGAATTATAATATTGAGAGTAGTTTTGTTAACTTATATTTAATGCTTTTTTTATTTTTAATTCTTTGTTCCAAATAATGAACTTGACTGCGTTAAACTTTGGAAAAATTAATCTACGATAATAAGCCTTACCTGCAAGCAATCATCTAGCAATTGAAATATCGACTCGCAAAATCTTTAATAAGTGCACGTAGATACATGATAACGACATCACCTCGGTATTTTTTATGCACATATGAAATATAATTTATTGACAATTTCTTTGATAAAATTAAATTAAATAATTAACATTAAATAATAATAATGCGATGCAATACTTTCCACATTGAAAATTATATCACCATATAAAAACCTCATTAATTTTAAAACAAATATTACATTTACTTTTATAACAAATCACAACACATTTAAAGCATTTCCTGCTTTGATCAAAAAATAAAATACACCCATCTAACACATATTAATAAAAATCGGATCGAGATTTATATGTATGGCATCACAATGTACCGAACTATAACAAACCCTTTGGGGGGGTTCAAAAACCAAAACTCCCCCAATAAAAAAAATATAAAATAAAAAAACGCTAAATAAAAATAAAAAGATAAAATTATGTTTTTTTTTTTACAATTTTATCTATGAACCTGAGTAACTTTCTTCAGATTACGACCATTCAAGCGATCAAATCACGTTAAAAACCAGCAGGTAGATGTTATCTACATTTTATCAATTAAAAATTGGTAAATATATATACATGACATCTGAAGAAGAGGCGTGGTTGGTATTTCTTGTGATATTACACTATTTCTCAAGAAATAACAATCTCTCATCCCATTCTGAATAAAAAGACGTTTGACAATCGGGGATCATGTGCTTCCACACTTTTAACTGATTTTCATTTTAATTTAATTTTAATAAATAAAATTATTCTAATATTTTATTTATATTATATATATAATATATATATTAATTATAATATATAATATATATATATATATATATATATTATACAATAATATATATAGTATATATATATAGTATATATATTATTATATATTAATATATATATATATATATATAATATATATATATAATATTATATATATATATAGTATATATTATAACAATATATATATATATTTATATATATATATAATATATATATATATAATATATATATATACTTATATATATAATATAATATATTAATATTATATATATATAATAAAACATATATTATTATTAATATATATATAATAGTATATATTATATATATATATATATATATATAATAAAAACAACTTATATAAGGATATATATATATATATTATCTATATTATGTTATATATATATAATATATACTATATATATATACATATATAATATATTATATAATATATATGATATAATATATATAAATATATATATATTATATATATATATATATTATTATATATAATATATGATATATATAATAGTATATATATATTTAATAGTACATATTATATTAATTATATATAATAACACGCAGTTTCCTTTCGCAATTGCTTTAAAATATTATAATAATAATAATAATAATAATAATATAATAATAATAAATAACAAAAAAGATACTAATAAAGATCGATAACAACGACCAATGACAAATCAGATTTTAAGAGTAAGGTTAAAAAACGAGTTCTCATTGGTTGTTGGTTCTCCTTATATATAAAAACACCAATTATACAACATTTTGACCGGGCCTCGCGGTATACATGAGGTATATAGAAAAAAAAAATAAACAACATTGCAATAGCAATATGGGACCTTTAAAACAAATAAATGAAAACAATTTATACATTATGTACAATATCTACATAGCGTGGATAATATTTATATATATGCGTATTATTATATCTAATACATATACTTAGTTTTCAGCATAATAATCAAATTAAACAAAAATTTTCATATATACGCAAATTATAATGCATGTATATATATTAAGCTGGTGTTGAATTTTGGTGGGTAACCAAACTGGTCCAATTGGTGCTCTCTTGGCTTCCCTGTAGTGGGACAAAAAATCATTTTGCATTTACTCAATGTCTAGGGGGCCCAACTTTAGTTTTTTAAAAGGGTTTTGACATCGTTTTTTACTATTTTTAAGTTATGAACTTTATATGCTTTGTTCTTCAAAATTTGGTTTTAATACTAATTGAGAGCTTTTTCTGTCTCATTTCAGATCCAGACTATTCGACGTTTGAGATAAGTCCTATGGGTGCAGTGTTTATTACTATTATTGCAAGACGTATCATGGCATGTGCAACAAGGCATAAAGACAGGCATGCAATATTTGGTTATCCAAAACCACTTGTCGAAAATCAGCTACCACTGGCTGAGGATGTTTTTAGAGCCTACAAGTTCCATCAAGTAGTCAACAAAGATGCCAGTGTTACTTATCTAGCAAAGTTAGTGGCAACAGAAGTTAAAGGCATATACAATAAAGCAGGCATTCCAACAATAGAATTTGAAAGTGTTATAGTGAAAGTGAAGAGACTAATAGTAAATGTCAATGATTTGATGAAATATTCAAGAAATAAACAATCTTCTCTAACATATCAAGATAAAATAAAATCATTTTATCGTCTCTTCGAACATTAGCGCGTGCAAGTGTGTTCATAATGGTATAGTTAAACGTAATCAATGTCAATGTCCCAATGAAAAAAAAATCCCTGTATTGGAATGGCAATTTTGGCTTGATCAAAACACTTAAGACGCATGATATAGGAATGTGGACAAGGGAAAGAACGAGAAAAACATGAAACTTCAGGAAAGGAAAAGGGAAACCGTTGACATTTTTGAAAGTATAGATGAGACACAAGATACGGCAAAATGTGTAAAGTTCAAGTTGAAATTATAGGCGTGAGAGTGAGTGCTAAGAAGAATCATTTCCTTAGAATCAGAAGACATGGAGAATGTCACCTCATATAGAAACCAGTATCTCTGAGTTTTGTGTAAAGCATCGTAGAGAGACAATGTGCAGCAATAGAGACTGCATGTCTCATAAGTTAAATTGCTGCCCTCAAGGCCTCTGGACTCTGTCCCAAACGTTGTCGACAGTAGTACAACGCAAGAAAATACTGAAACAAACAGTCAGAGGAAGCATTGCTCGCACACAGAGTATCTTGCATTGGTATTCGATGGAAAATAGATGAAACACTTGTCGATACTGAAGGTGTGCGTAGAAAAGTT
>JABUQX010042594.1:0-39468 GCA_015478945.1 Trachelipus rathkii | reverse complement strand
ACATTGGAAATTTGTCTTCTTCTAAGAAATGCTTGCATTCTTAAAGATTTGATTATCCTACAAATGAAAAATTATTGTTGAGTAGTCATTACAATTAATAATAATTATTATTATTATTATTTATATTATTGATTATTTTATATTATATATTATCAATATTTATTTTTAAACTTAGTCTAGTAATATGCTTTCTATTATTATTATATTATTATATTATTATCATTATTTATATATTATTATTGATTATTATTGCTTTCATGATACTAATTATAGAAAGTCTTAGTAGTGTACTATTATTGTTACCTTTATCACAACAAAAATTGTTGTTTATTATTGTTTCATTATCGTTCGAAATTGACTAGAGTTTTTTTCATCTTTGTCCATTTCCGAAAATATATATATTTCTAACTTCGAAAATTTATACTACATCTCGTTCGATAAGTGGTTACAATATGTTCGGAAATTCAGAAATAATTCGTAATAAAAAATCTATAATTTCAAAATATTAAAGCGACTCCATAGAAGAAATAAATTTAGTTAAATTTTCAATAAAAATTATTGGTGGTAAATTTCAATTAAATTTAATTATACGACAAAACTTTTTCGTCCCCAAAATCATCATAAAAAACTCAGTTCTTTTTATGGGCATTCGGTCTATATAGCAGTATATTACAGAGTCAATAATTATTCCACCATTCACTGTATATATATATATATTAATATCCTGTCCACAACGAGGCCACCGAGGAATAATAATACCAATATTTTTATATTCCACTATTCATTGGCTCCTTCCAAACTAATCGAGCGAAAGTGGTACCGCGCCAGAGATTTGTTTGGAAGTAGGAATAAATGTAGATTGGTGATCTGGTCTTCATTAGCCCAGCTACTTGGGACTGGGTCACTAATCCCCACATTTTAAGTGGCGCCCTAACGTGCTTTAATCACGCCCCATTTTCACCCCCCCCCCCCCCTAAACATTTGAATTTGCGCCACACTTTTTAAGTGGGCCCAACGTTCCGTGTTGCCTAAAAACCCTGCACACGAACTTTCACCCAAGAAATTCAATAAAAAATTGAAAAATAAATTTTTTACTTAACAACTTTTTTGGCGCTTTTTTAAACTATTTTTTATAAAATAGTTTTATATAAATTTTATATTTTGTGACTTCGTGTCATTATATATATTAACCTTGAACATAAATTTTCCAAATAAGCAAAATATAATAAAAATATTTTTATTTTTTTTTGTGTGGGAGCTTACATGAGACATAAGTCTCCAGTTCTTTACATCCAAGTCCAAATTTATTGTTCCATAAGGACATTCAATCTTAAAATATTATTAAAATTCTTTTAATTTTTTTAAATTATGTCGTGGAAAAAGGGATTTTTTTTTTTATTTTCTAAAAAATTTTAAAAAAATTTTATAAATTAAATAAAAAACAACTACAGTTATTTTCTTTAATCATATGTTAAATAAACTTAAGGGTTAAAATAGTAGAGATATTATTATATAATATAAATAATAAAAACCTTTTTTAAGATTTAGGAATAGTAAAACCACTAATATATATATTAATTAAAGAAGTATACAAATAACTTTTTTTCATTAAATGAAGTTTCCATGAACTCCATTTATTTTTTATTACAGTAGTTAAAAAATATTTTCTCTTGTAGTATGTAGAAAAACATACGTTTTTTAAATATTTTAAGTTTCGTTATTATATAGAAATTTGGTTTGTTGTAATATAAACACAATTTCTTAATATTAAGTTAGTTTTAAATATTTCTAACATTGATATTCATAAAATTATTTATATATATATATACATATTCCTCGTTCAAACCTTACACAGGTACTCATATCACAACGAGTGATCCGATATATCTACATTTTTTTTTATGTAAAAATAACTTAGTTTATAATTTGATTTATTTAGTGTCACAAGACACTCTTTCATGTATAAATTTTTATACAATTTTCCAGCGCTTTATACCGGTACATCTGAAACCGGTTCATCGGTTCAACATTTTTGTTGAACATTATAAATAACATTTAATCTTATAGTTTGAATATTTTAATATTTTTGTGTCTCAAGACACATTCTTTTTGTATTAAGTACTTGTACTTGTACAATATTTTCTTGTACAATCTATATTGTACTTATATTACAAATCAACGTTTAATCTGATAAATTTAAATATTTTAATATTTTAGTGTCTTAAGACACATTTTTTCTCTTTATATATTTTTAAATATTTGATTAAAAATGGCTTCCCCCATGTCTGATTTATCAGATAGTGATCTCAAAGTCTATGGGGCACACAAAAAATCACGTAAAACATTACGGAGTCGTGCTACCAAGGCTATTAACGAAGCCAATAATAAATTATTAGATCCAAACACTCAAATTAAGGACTTGGAATATACTATAACTCACTTAGAAGAGTTAGATATTAAATTAGCTGAAATTGACGATAACATCGCCCAATTTTTGGACGATGAGAATTCACTGATCGATGATGAAGAGAATTACTCAAGGCATACCAACCTATTAAAAACCATTAATGATATTAAATATCAAATTAAAACACTTACTAAACCACCTTCGCGACCAGCTTCGCGTCCTGCATCACCGATTGCTCCGGCTACCCCTAAAGAGCCGGAAGCATTTAAACGCCCCATTAAAAAACTACCTACTTTTAGCGGCAATATTTTAGAATATGCCTCTTTCATTGAATCATTTGAAAATTATGTCGGAAGTCAGAATTATTCTGACCTTAGTAAACTCGATTTATTATTGGACTGCCTTCAAGGCACAGCAAAACAGATGGTATCTGGCTATGCCATCACCGGTGATAATTATAAAGTTATTCGAGGTCTTCTTGAAAAGGATTTCGATAGCCCCGCAAAGGTCAAGGAGACCTTAATATTAAAATTAACTACATTAACCCCTCCCAAGTATGAATACTCTGATTTGTATGCTTTTAAAGCCGATGTACATTGCTATGTCGAATCTTTAAAAGTCAAGGGCATGACCGTCAATGACAATACTAGCTCTACTATATTAGGTGTTTTAATGGCCCAAAAATTGCCTTCACAAATTAAAGAAAAAGTTAAATGGGAACATGTCGGTAAAGACTGGACCCTTGATTTCCTTTTTGATATGTTAAACCAGGCCTTATCAGTTTTAGAGGCCTCAGGTCAAACATTATCCAACAAGGACAATAAAAATCCCCCTAAAAAATCTGAGCATACTTCACCTTCCAATAATAAATGGAAGGGACAAGGGGCCAAACCCAAACAATCAACCATATTAAATACAAATGTAAACTCACCACCTCAACGGTCCAATAATAAATCAAACTATCAACTAACCAAAATAAACCTCCATAACTTTAATAACAACTTTAATAGGTTTAATAATAATAAACCCCCCTAAACCATCAAACAGACTTCCCAATGTATATATAACAATCCAAAATAATTACTCAAATCGCCAAACAATATTATAATAACATAATAACTTCGCCATAGTCAAATAATTTTATAAAATTGCCGTTTTCTGTAACGAGTTAGTCACTTACACCTGCCAACTGTAGTTTTTAAAACCCTGAACTTCGTAATCAATTGTTACAGTTCACGTTGGTGCGAAATGTTAGGTGCCAAACCATCCTACATCTTTGATATGTCAAAACACTAAAGGTTGTTACACTTGTCAGTCCCCAGAACATCATACTGCTCTTGACCCCAATATAAAAAAAACCAGAGTAATGTCACAACTCGTACCCCAATCCGCTCTCAACCACAACCCGCCACCTTTAGCTCAGAGCCACGGTGTCAGCTCTTCCATACCGGATTTAAAATAAATAGGAGACAAAACCCATCTTTGTTCCGAAGTATTTTCGATCAAGGAAAGCCAGGTCGCCGTTAATATCCAGACAGTGGGCGTAAAATATTAAATGGATTCCTCGATTCCACTGATTAACATCTCGCATAAACGGGAATTAACAAAAAGGCACTCCTGCAGTACATGATGTGTCACCTTAACATTCAGTACCAAGGAAGGGTGATCCCATATCTGCTATTATAGTAGATCGCACTTCCCAACGATCATTAAAATACCTGGGCTTGTAAAGACCACACAAATGCTCAGACAATATCGTATCCCCCTTGCCAATCCTTATCCAACTTCAGATGTTATTACGGACATTGGCTTACTCCTCGGATCCGACAACCTCCCCCATTTTCTCCAATCATATGAGAAAATAAACAATGTAAATTTGTTAAAAACAAATGTAGGTAATATTATATGGGGCAAATTACCTTTTGCTTCTGGTGGCACCGATTCTCAAGTCACTATTGTATCTTCTTTTAGGGCAGAAGTCCAATATTTTGATCCTATAATTAGTTTTAGCCATTCTAATCATAAAAATATTGATCATTCTTCCTTTTTCCCTATAATGAGGAGAAAGAACCATTAGCTTAAAGTGAAAATCCTCCCCTCTCTATAACTGAGGCAGAGGACTCTTTGAATTTAAATCCTTCACCTCCCTTCGAAGATGCCGAGGGAGGGGAAGTTGTAAATAATGCGCATCAACTTTCATATTTTTCCCAAGAGGAATATTTAGATTTAGCAAATAGGTTTAAGGTTTTGTCTGCCTCGGACGAGCTTGTGAAATTGTTTCCCCCATTAAAAGTACAAAAATATTGAATTTTGCCTCAACGGTTTAGTAATGAACATCACTTTCTGAAAAAATTGATTATTTCCCCCCGAAAAGTTGACAAAAAATATGAATTAGTCTCCTCTGAGACTTGTGAGAACTCTCACACCATTGAAAATATTAATCAAAATATTTTATCTGCTTCAGCTGAAGCTTTTAGTACTGATTCTGCTTCGATAAAAAATATAGAAAATATAAATATCTCCTCAGCTGAGGACCCCCTCCCCCCTCCTTCTGTGATCACAGAGGAGGAGTATAACACAAACTCCATAGACGACCTCGATCGTTTATGGTCTCTCTCCCATATTGGAATATTACCTGATGAACAGTTTACTCTAGCTGAAAAAACTACTCTTGAATCATTTAAAGAAAATTTGCGCTTCATAAATGGGAAATATGTAGTGTCATTGCCATGGCGTACAAATCATCCCACTTTACCAGATAATTATTCTTTGTCGAAACGTCGACTTTATAGTGTACTAAAACGGCTCAGGACTGAACCCGAATTACTAAAATTACAACGACTGTGATAAAGGAACAGCTGTCCCTTGACTTCATCGAGGAAGTGAAACCTTCCACCCCCCTCCATCCTGAAGCCAAGTTACATTACCTACCCCATCATGGGGTGCGCAAAAATTCATCTACGACTAAACTTCGTTTAGTCTATGACTGTTCATCCAATAACCCCAGTTTAAATTTCTGTTTACACAGTGGTCCATCTCTGATTAACAGATCTGGAAAATTATTATTTAAAATTTGTAGAATTAAAAAGTACCGGCAGACTTCCTCAGATATGAAAATGCTTTCTTAGGGATTTCGTTTGCCAGAAAAAGGAGTCAGATTCAACTCGTTTCTGCTTTATGGGCAGAGACCCTGCAGACCCCCAATCGTCCTATAGGAACATATAGTTTCAAATCAGTACTATTGGAGCAAGTTGTAGTCCATGTTATTGCAGCATGCCTCCATCACCATGTAAATAAATCCCAAACGCATACAAAAGATGCGCATATAGAGCAGAATATTTATGTAGATAACCTTTCGGTACGATTGACACCGAAGAGATATGATAAACAATATTTTTAAGAAACCAGGTCTTTATTGTGTGCAAGTGTTGGTTTTATAATTAAGAGAGTGGGCTTCCAACTCATCTTTCGCTGCTTCTATGTTTCAAGAAAAAGAATTGTGCATAGAAGACCCTGTTTTAAATAATTTTAGGTTTATGGAATGGTGATAACTTCTTCTATATACCGTTATGTCTTACGCCCACTCGTAGCTTCGACCGCAGAAGCAATGACCAAAACGTAAAATATTGCATAATGTTGCATCTGCATTTGATCCTCTTGGTGTTTTATCACCCGTAGTCATAAGAGGCAAAATGCTTCTACAAAAAATTTGGAAATTAAAACTTGACTGGGACCACAAGATCCCCAATGATCTTCAAAAAGAATGGAGATCACTTGTGGTTCAATTTGAACAATGCTTAAACTTAAAATTGCCTAGGCAACTTATATATTCAAATAATGTGGAACTCCACGCTTTTTCCGATGCATCTGGCTCTGCATACGGTACTGTGGTGTATGTAGTCTCTTGTGCAGACTCATCACCCATTTCAAAAATATTATTATCAAAAGTTAAAGTATCCCCCATTAAAGAGCTTTCCATCCCCCATTTAGAACTTATGGGAGCTCTATATCATCTCTGTGTTAAAATTTATTATAGAACATTTGAAACATATTAACTTTGAAAAAAAAAATATATGCTTGTGTGATAGTAATCACCTTGGCAGTGGATTTTTCACAAAAAACAACTCCCCACCTTTAACCAGAACAGGGTGGACGAGATTCGGAAAAACGTTCCCTCTATAGAGTGGAAATACGTCCCTTACTTCCGATTAACCCCGCTGACCGTTGCTTCCCGGGTCAGATTTAAAATTTAGCTTCCTTGAGTTTATGGACATCAGTCCCAACTGCTCTTATAATCGCCTCAGACTGTGCCAGTCTTGGATTGGGGGTAACATCCTTTGTTCTTCACATACTAAATTGGAATGAAAATAAGATTTAATTATGTCTTTCAACTGTTGTGACATCACCTGCCTTGTTTTTGTAATATACTGAACAGCTCTGAGAATTATTTATCTTATATATAAGATAATGTGTGTAAAAATGAACAGCTTTTAGTATTCAGGTTTCTATAACCAATTTGTAAAAATCTGTAAAATAGAATCCCCTTTTAAATAAATCAATTATAAAAACCTTGGAATTCTGCCCATCAACTCTCCATTGAGGAGAAACAAATTTCTGAGTCATATTGGATCAAATATATGCAAAGTTTGCATTTTCAGTCGAATTAGACTGTTTTAAAAAATTAAAAAACCCTTACACATCTTGTTCTGTAAACAGTCTTAATCATATATATTTATTAAATGGTATACTCAGTGCGATAGAAGGTAGGAAACTGCCTTCCTACCTTATGACTACCAAATTCCTCTTCATTTTACTCCCAAATAATCATCGATTTGACTTAAAACTCATCATATGCAGACACCCATTTTCTTTATCATTTAGGAACCTCTGGTCCTTTTATAATACGGTAGAAGAGTATTATTTTTCCCATATGAGAACTAACATTAAAAAAATCACAAGACCATCATGATGGTTGGCACCGTTTGCCTGATTCGTTCATGGCGCTCCATGATCTGAACAGTTTCTGTGGTACGAAACACAGAAGAATCAGTGCCACCACTGCAAAGTGAACCACAACCGAACACCGACACGGTAGAGAAATGCAACGTAGCAGTACCAGCCCACAACAAACACAAAGAAGAAAAAAGAAAAGGGTGGGTTTAAGGTCGCAGAGGGATGGTGGGGGATGTGTGTGTGGGAATGGGTAGGTTGTTGTTCTTTTGGTTTTTTTTGTATGATTGTTGGTTCTTTCTGATTAGTAGTTTTTGTGTTAAGACGTTTGCAAGCTTCTGTCAACTTTAGGTCTCCCCTCTGCTTGCTTTGCCTAAAGTAGTAAGAGTTATTTAACACCAAGCCATTACTATTTTGGGATGTGTGACTGCAGGTCATTTTATAATCAAAACTTCAAAAACAGCTACTTCAAAATGTGTTATATCGTATTATTTACCTGTGCAACGACTCGAGCAGTCCATCTCGAGCTCGTTTTAGACAATAACACAGAATCTTTTTTGAGATCATTCCGCCGCTTCATGGGTAGACGTGGTGTTCCTTCTGTTGTTTACTCAGATAACGCCACCTACTTCCATGCATCATCTGATTATTTAAAACAGTTACATAGTTTACCATCTGTAAAACAATTCTTTAACCAATACTCCATTACTGAAGGTTCTTATTATCGTTGCTCGTTAGCATGCCACTAGGTAGTTATTTTTCTGAGCGTTCTCATTAGGGTAATCCAAACTCCTATTTGAAACTTACCCTTACTATATGCCCTTCGATCACTTATGATGAATTTTATATCTATTTTTAATTGAAGTAGAGGCGGTTTTGAATTGCCGTCCTCTCACCTTTGTAGGGGATGACCTCCATAGTGAGGAACCACTCACCCCTTCCCATTTATTAACAGGGCATAAATTAAATTCACTCCCAGTTCCAGAGGAACTTATTGAAATGGATCCCACATATTTAGATCCTATAAAAATTGGTAAACGCTACAAATACATCCTCTCCCTTGTAAATAAATTTAAAACTAAATGGGAAAAGATTATTTATTAAATTTAAGGCAATCTTACAATAAATCTGATCGCCCAAATGTAACTGTTGGAGACGTCGTCCTGGTGGAAGATGACGGTCCCCGTTTAAAATGGAAATTGGGAATTGAAAAAGTTTTACATACTTCCCCTGATGGCTATGTACGATCGGTTTCCTTGAGTACGAGAACAGGTGAAATTACTCGCGCAGTCATTCATCTTTACCCTTTGGAAATTCATAGTAACATTTATGATTCTTCTACAGAAGAAGAATCACCTACAACATCAAGTTCTCCCCCTAGGAACCGCCGCCAGGCTAACATCCTGGCTTCCCGTCGGATCAAAGCTATATTCGATTCGAAATTTAAGCTTTGCGACAACATTAATATCATTTAGGACAACATTAGATTATAACTTATCATATAATTCTGTTACTAATTGAATCTATTTAAAATAATTATAATTCTTACTTATACTTTAATTCAAACGTGAACTGTGTATTCCTCTCACAGTCCCAGACTTCTTCAAAAGTAGTTAAGCTGCCTTTTGTTACGCATTAGGGTTTTCTTACTTCAGGTTGTGTTTTCGCCGGGACATGACTGACTGTGTAATGGTATTTTTTTCAAGTTGCCTTGTATATTTCGTTCAAAATACATTTAGCTCTCAGAATTAAAGGTGATGACCTTTAATAATTATTCTTCGAGAAACAGTGGTCCTGGGATGGAAATTTCTTTGGGGGAAGGGTTTCCGTAATTCCCTTGACTTTGATACTGTTGGTGGTTCGGGATTATTAACCCACCTTTATCCTTTATAAAAGGAAAGGAAAACCACCCCCCTTTTAATGAAATCAGTGTCATTGCCTTCTGTTAGTGGTGATATTTTGAAACTAGAGTATGCAAGACGTGAGAGTTAAGTTATATTACATATGCCTGAGTGTGACCCACAACCGACCCATTCAAAATTCCTATCCTTCAGACACAGTTCACTGACGAATGAAAAGTATACTTATTTACTATATTTTCTTTCACTAAAACTTACGAAAACAAATCATTTTTTTTTCTGTTGGTTCCTTTGGCTGGGGAATTTAATGTCGTAATTTATTTTAAATTACTTCATTTGCCACTTGTGGCCAGTTTTCCTTTTGGGTTTTGATGACTGGATTCGCGAGTGGTTGATTTGCGATCGTGATCAAGGGAATTGTGAATGCATTAGTCATCGCTATTTCCTCTTAAAATTTTGTAAATAATAATCTTAATAATCATTTTCATATAAAAATTAAAATTCATTAATAGAAAATTGCTTTGTAAGGCGGTATCTTTTTGAACAAGAAAATCCTCAAAATACAATACCGTATACTCCATTGAAAACTCATAAGAGTAAAGTATCCCTTATAATTGGGCTACGCCCTTGAAATTCACAATATTAATTCATTTAATAATAAATAGTAAAAGTCCCAAGTTTGGGACCCCTGGGTTACCTGTAACCCCCAAAAATGGGGTTAGGGGCTGGAGCCCCCCCCCTATCATATTTTGTTAAAAATTTAACCGGATTCTTCTTATTCATGTCAAAAACTATTATCATACCAATTTTCAGCCAAAAAGATTATATATTTCGATATATATATATATATATATATATATATATATATATATATATATATATATATATATATATATATATATATATATATATATATATATATATATATATATATATATATATATATATAAGGTATATATATATATATATTTAACCTCCTCCTTCAAAAAATTGAGAAAAATGAAACCAATACAAAAAACCGGTTTACATGTAACTTTTTTTTGACAACGTTTTGAAATCTCAAACCTTCGCAAATTATACTAAAGATATAAAACTACATTTTTGATAAAATTTGATATTGATTAAAGTTATAATTTCGTAATTATAGTCATAATAGTTCGCCTACAAAGATAGGCCTTCAATTTGAAGATTTTCATTGTTATGAAAGTTTTCCTTCTCCCTCTTCATTGACCAGGTGCTCTATGAGTACCAGACTTGTTTAATATACCAAATTGATCCCAACACTCTAACCTTTTACTTGTATAAATGTCATTGACCTCTTCGAAATGAAAGGTCAAATTTTCTTAGGTCAAAGGACCATAATTTTTCTATATTGAAATTGTGACATTTTTTATCTCACAATTGTCCTAGAGAAACAAAATTTACATCAAATTAATCAGAAAAACATACAGATTCTGATGGTTATTGTTAAAATAGATAATCATCTTTAATTAAAAAATTACAATTATTATGTAATTTCTATGAGAAGAAACAGTATTCCTGTTACCATCAACGACACAGCTTATGAGTTCGCCAAAGATTGCCCATGAAACTTTCGATAATTTTCATATAACAAATTCACACAACATCCTATTCTCCAACAAATTTAATTTCATTTCAGAGCTATATAGCTCTTTAATCTTCGCTATACTTTTGATAGATAAAATTTGTTGTTTAACCGTTAAACTAATTAAAATTGGAGGTTATATAAGTTTAATAATTCACAGCCATCGCCAACTCCTCAAGCGTCGTTTTCGTGGGACTATAAAGAGCTCGACGCGACTTGAGTTTTGGCATTCTATATTTATTACTGCCAATCAACAGTAGACTCGTCCCAATTTTGCATTTCCGAGTCGAAAGAAATTCTACGAGATCATTTTTTAATGCAGTTAAAAGCATAATATTCTTGCATGAAGCTGCTTCTTCAGTGAGCTTCCCCTATCATTTTTAGAGGTTCCGCACCATCTCGGAGGTGTCTTACCGATGTTTAATTCAGGGCTGATGAATGCTTTTTTTTTATAAATTCTCAGCGGCAACCATTAAACTTTCCTTCCGATAGATGTTGATCTTAGAATTTGTATAGGTATGTCATCATAAAGCCTTTCTGGACAAACTGATAGGATCCCACTAATGGCCATCTGGCCCCCCTTCTGTTAGCAAAAAAAGGCTTCAGTTTTTGATTCGTTCATATGTCATTTTGATAAGTGTTTTAATGTTGTATATCAAATCAGTCTCTTCTTGTTGAGTTATTCAGTTAGAATAATTCATCTCGAAAAGTGGACCCACGAGTTGTTATACAATATTGATACACTTCTGTTAGAATAGTTCGCAAAAGTTTGAATTAAATCCGATCGACCACGTTTTTTTAGTCTTTCAGTTTTCATCACTGAATACTAAAAATCCGCGTCAATCATCTTTCAACCTAACCTTTTTATTTCGTCTTAAATTTAGATGTCCAGTTTTATTGATAGTGAAGAATCTTCGAGGTTTTTTATCTATCTTTTATTCTCTCTTTTTTCGGTGAAAGCTTAAAAGTATAATATTTACATACACATTTTTCCCAACGTGATGTATACTGATTTTTGTTTATTTTTTTTTACACATGCAAACAATAAACTCGCACACAAGAAAAATAAGCAAAACGCTAAAAGGGAAAATTGGGAAAGTGAAAGATTTGGGGAAAATTTAATATAAAAGGAATTACTGTTAAGATCAAAAATTTCACTTAGATAGTAGGTCAAAAATTACCGCCTCGTCACTAAAAAATGAGAATCATCTGTTAGTAATGTTAAAACTTGAAATTAAATTCCAAAGAATATAGTATATAAAAAGATTAAAAATTATTAAATAAAATTCAAAAGAAAGTTTTTTGTAAATTTTCAGAACGAAGTTTTGCATTTTCAATATCCGCCTTAGAAGTGATTCTTGTCATAAAAGTATTATTGTAACATTCCTCCCGTAAATATTATAACTGAAAATTACTCTTTATATATATATTTATTAAAATATATATATAAAATTATAAATATTTATTTAGAAATAATAAAAAATCGCCTCAATAGTTGGTCACGTGATCACAGAATTTGTCTCATAAATGAGACAAAATCGGAATGCAAATTTTCGATTGTATTTATTTCAAATATTCAAATTAAATATTTATAAAGCTTAAATTATAATTTTTATAATTTCAAATCATCAATTGATGGTTTAGATCCATATATATATATACATCCATAGATTTTTGCCGTAAAATAATAAAATTTATGGACCGAAGTTCAACGAGTTTTCCGAATTTTTTGTAACTTTCACTCCGCGATTTCCGTGCACGTAAATTGTAACTAGTGGTAATGGTAGACATAGTTTAACCCTGGTGGTGGAGCAAATATTAGAATCCCTCAGACAGAGGCTTCACCCCTGTCTTGTAGTAATAATTAGTTTTCCAAGAAGTAGAAATTTGCTTATTAAGAATTCCTATCTGTATTCCTTGTTTTCTGAACAGAAACAAGAAACATTAGGAACCTAAAATAAAAGTTTTTACATTGGAAATTTGTCTTTCTTCTAGAATGCTTTGCATTTCTAAAGATTGATTATTCCTACAAATAATAATTATTGTTGGTAGTCATTACCATTAATAATAATTATTATTATTATTATTATTATTATTATTATTATTATTATTATTATTATCATCATTTATTTTAGTGTAGCTAGTATACTGCTTTCTATTATTATTATTATTATTATTATTATTATTATTATTATTATTATTATTATTATTGCTTTCATAGTACTAATTATAGAAAGTCTTAGTAGTGTACTATTATTGTTACCGTTATCACAACAAAATTGTTGTTATTATTGTTTCATTATCTTCGGAAATTGACTAGAGTTTTTTTCATCTTTGTCCATTTCCGAAAATATATATTTTTCAACTTCGAAAATTTATACTACATCTCGTTCGATAACGTGGTTACACATATTCGGAAATTCAGAAATAACTTCGTAATAAAAAATTATAATTTCAAATATTAAAGCGACTTCCATAGAAAAATAAATTTAGTAAATTTTCAATAAAAATATATTAGGGTAAATTTCAATTAAATTTAATATACGACAAAACTTTTTCGTCCCCAAAATCATCATAAATAAAACTCAGTTCTTTTTATGGGCATTCGGTCTATATAGCAGTATATTACAGAGTCAATAATTATTCTTCATTCACTTGTATATATATATATATATTAATATCCTGGTCCACACGAGGTCCACCGAGTATATATATATATACAAATTTTATATTCCACTATTCATTGGCTCCTTCCAAACTAATCGAGCGAAAGTGGTACCGCGCCAGAGATTTGTTTGGAAGTAGGAAGAAATGTAGATTGGTGATCTGGTCTTCATTAGCCCAGCTACCTGGGACTGGGTCACTAATCCCCACAGTTCTTAATACCCTCATCTCCGCCGCTTGTATTCTACTGTCCTCTCTTCTCGTTGTTGTCCATGTTTCCGCTCCGTACAGCAGCGTCGGAGTCAGTATACTGTTAAAAATCACTTTTTTAACCTCTATTCCGATGTTTTTATCTTTCATCATGGGGTATACCGCTTTCATAACTAATCCATACTTTTCCATTCGTCGCGTAATCTCTCCTCCACTTCCTCCCCTTCTGCTAAAACATCCTCCGAGATAATTGCAGGTATTTACCGCCTTCACCTCCTCCCCTCTCACCACCCTCCTCATCCCCTCCTCATTTCCTCCGGTTATTGTTAATATCTCTGTCTTCTGTACGTTCATCCTCATCCCTGCTTCCTCCAACTCCTCCGTAAACAATTCCACCACCTCTCTAATCGTCTCCTCTTTCTCGCTCCAACATGCCAGATCGTCCGCATATGCCATTATGTCCCCTTCAAATTCTCCCAGTCTCTCCCTCACTTTCCTTATCACCACGTCTAATATAATATAAACAGCAGTGGAGATAAAACACTCCCTGCTTCACTCCTGTTTTCACCAAACCATCTATCGTTCTCGCACTCAGTTCTAACATTGCTAACTGCATTCATACATACTTTCTCTATTGCCTTCTTTAATCTACTCCTCACTCCATAATTCCTCTCCACAGCTCTCCAGAGCTTTTTCCTTGGCACCGAATCAATGCCTTTTGTAGGTCGATGAACGCTACAAAGAATCTCTTGCCATACTCCAGCATCTTCTGAAACCATTTTAGTGAGTAAGAGGTCCGTCGTTCCTCTTCCTCTTATATACCCGTACTGTTCTTCGAGTCTCGGCTCTACCTTCTCTCTCAGCCTCCTCTCCATTATTCTTTCGTATATTTTCGCCAGATGGTCCATCAGTGAAATGCCTCTATAATTATTACAGCTTCCTGCATCTCCTTTACCTTTATATATCGGTATTATTATTGCTTTGCCCCACCTTTCCGGCACCTTTCCTTCTCTCCAACACTTGTTTATCAAACTGATGATTCTCCCTTTCAGCTCCTCTCCTCCCTCCAACACCAACTCCACAGCCACTCCATCCTCTCCTGGAGCTTTACCCTTCTTCATCCTTTTATAGCCTCCTCATATTCTTCTACCGTTATCTCTCCGACTTCCTCCTCCTCTTCCTCCTTCCTCGTCTGATCTTCAGCTTCTTCCACTTGTTCTTTGTATTCTACATTTAGCAGATCTTCGTAGTATTCGGTCCATCTATCATTTCTTTCTCTTCCGGTCTCACAAGAATCTCCCCGTTTATTTTTTATATTTCTAGTTACGGTTTTTGGTTTTCTATACGCCTTCGCTATCTAAATAGCTTTTCTTCCCTTCGCCCACATCTCTCAGTTATTTCTCCTGCTTATTCTCTCTCCGCCTTCCATTTTTTTGCTCCCTCTCTTATTCTTCTCTACCTCATTCCTGCCCGGTACATATTCCTCCCTTTGCTGCCGCTGTTCTTCTTTTTCAGCCACTTCCTCATTTTCTCCTGTTTTTTTTTTCTTAATTGCTTTTTTTCACTTCTTCGTTTCACCATGGTGTATGTCTCTTCCTAGGTACCTCCTACCCATCTTTTAACAAGAGTTTTCTCTGCCACTTCCTTAATGACATCCTGCAAGTCTTCGTTTTCTTCTTCATTCCTTAGGGTTTCCTGCATTTCCTGTTCATAATTTCGTCTCGTTTCTTGTTCTTCTAACTTCTCCACTCTGATCACTGCCCTTTTCTGCTCATTTACTCCTCCCTCCCCTCTTATCTTCATGTCCGCCACCACCAGTCTATGATCCGCATCTAAGGACACTCCCGGGATCACCTTTACATTCTTAACCATCCTTTTATCGGAGACTATCATGTAGTCTATCACCGATTTTTCATTGAATTGTTGTTACCTGACCTTATCTATATCTTCGTAAAGATGTGAGACTTCTGAGCTTGAAAACGTGTTCCATTATTTTTAGGTCGTTTCTTACACAAAAATCAATCAGCGCCTCTCCCTCCATGTTTCTCTCCAAATGGTCCCAACACTCTCTCCATCTCTCTTCTCTTTTCCACTCTAGCGTGGAAATCTCCCATCAACAAGCACCTCTCCCCTCCTCCTCCACCCCCACCTCTTCCTTCCTCCATCAATTCCATAAATCTAGTTTTTCCTCCTCTGAGTGCCCCTGTTGTGGTGCATATATCTGGTATATTCTATATTTTATCCGGCCTATCTTCAATACGCACACATCAACCTCTCATTTATAATTTTTACTTTCTGTATAGATGGTGACAGTCTTGGTCCCACTATAATTCCGACACCATGCTTTCTTATTGCTTCTTTCACCCACTATACATCAGAACAAATCCTTCTCATTTCTTTACCCTCCTCACACCCCCTCACTCTCATCTCCGCCATCCCCAACATATCTATCTTCCTCTCCTTCATGAGATATCTATTATCTCCTCCTCCTTATCTCCATAGGTACCCACATTTATCGTGGCACACCTATAATTTTTAAAAGTGTTTTCCTGATCATTCCGTAAATCTCGCCGAAGTCGTCGTCTAAAGTTCTGTCCTGCTTCCGAGGCTCGCGCTTGAGTTCTGCAAGCAGTTTATTTCGGGAAGTGGCTTGCTAGGCCATCCTTCCCTAGCCCTATCTCCTTTAGCCGAGGACACCTCTGGTGTCCTCGTGGGGTGCACGACGGGGACGCGGAGTTGGCCTTTGCACAAAATCACAATTACATGTACACATTAACAAATTTTAAAATAGTGACAAAAATAAGTAAACCCTGAATATACACAAAACACTAATATATCATCATTATCAATATATATATATATATATATATATATATATATATATATATATATATATATATAATATATATACTATATATATATATATATATATATATATATATATATAATCGTATGTAAGTGTTCTTTGATACCCCTCTTTTTAAACTGTATAAATTTTAAACTAGTTATTCAAAAATTTGAGATATGAAGAAAGCAAAAAAAAATGTGAACAAACAAAAAATAAACCTGAAATCTTTTCATCATTTTCTTTGAAAGATACTTAAATTTATCTTTCGTTGTTAATTTATCAAGTAAAACTTCTGGAAGAATCGATGTTATCCAGGGAAAAATGTCCAAAAAAGCTAATCTGTTAAAACATCTTTGAGTTTCTCCCATTTCGTGATGCAAAGCTAAAAGATTTTCGTCATCGAAGTCGTATCTCTTGTCTGAGAAAATAAAGGATTTTATATTTTTATTATTTGAACCTTATTATGTGAACCTTAATGTTTAATAGTAACGATGTTAGCGATGTTAATCGATTAGAAAGCGATAGTAATTGAAGTTTTGTTATATTTCCAAGTAAGTGCTTTTTTTCGTTTTTTTTTTGAAAAATCTAAAACAAAATTTTCTTTCCGTATTGTTACGATATCTTTTAATAGTTGTAAGACATACTTGCAAACATCTGCCACAAAACGTTAATAACAGCCATTGTTAATACGTTCGGAAACGGGGCAGGCTTTCCAGCGTGTTTTTTTATGTGGTTCACAAGTTCTGTTACTTCATATTGAACAGCGGAAACTATTTTCGATTTGCCCATTCCAAGATCTCTTAGATGACGCAAAGTAAAACGTCTGATTTCATGCCAGTGGGGTCCATTTGTAACCACCATACCTAATTTAATATATATAATATATATATATGTAATATTATATATACTATATATAGTATATATAATTATATATATATATATATATATATATAGTATAATTATAATATATATGAATATTATAATAGTATATATATATATATATTTAATATATGATATATATATATAGTATATAATATTATTATATATATTAATCAGGCCACCGTGCCGTGATTGCTCTTAGGGTAAGGGCAGATTAAATTTATTAATATATATATATAATTAAAATATAATATATTATATATAATATATAATATATATATTAATTAATATATATATAATATATATTATAATAGAAATTAATTTTAATATATATAATATTAATATTAATAGTATATATATAATATATATATATATAAATATTATATAATATATATATATTATTATATATATATTAATTATATATATTATATAATTATATATATATATATATAATATATTGTATATACACATACGATAGGCACTTATACTCATATTTTACACCTATTATTTGACCCCTAAAATATATATAATATTATATATTATAGTATATATAGTAATTAAATAGGTTATAATAAGGTAACATAATAGCTAATTACGTATATAACATATAATCTATTATATATAATATATATAAGCTCTATAATTAAAGATATATGATAATATCAGCAAATAATACTAATACATAGATATACAATACGTTTCGAAATATAATAAGTAAATAGCTCTCAAGTACCTTTAACATTTCAGCCCTCATCTATAGTATTCACACTTATTATAATAAGTTTAATATAGTTTAGAGATAGTATCTTTACTGATTATACACAGACAGGAAAAATTATATATATCACAATAACTATACTACTATATAGATATACATCATTTAGTAACTCGATCTATAGATACTATAGTAACCCTCATACTATATTGATGATTAAATCTATTTACCAATAAATGTTATTATAATATATATTATAGTTCAGTGATACCCGGACCTACCAGTAGTGGTAACGCAACAATACCATTTGCTCCTCACTACCATAGTTAACCCATAATAAAATAAACCTACTAGCCATTTATAGAGCATGAGAGAGAGACCGATGAGACTCCTATGCAGCAGAAATCCCTGCCTTCTAGTCGACATCCTCCATTCCAAGCACACCGCAGTCGGAAAACGCATAGAAGTCTAGTCACAATTTAGATTGCCCTTCCCGTTTCAGTGTAGGACGAAAGGGCCCGGGCGAGCCAATCCCGAACTCAAATTTTCCACTTTATTTACACATTCTTTTCTCCGAGTGGTAAACTTGACACCAAGGCCACCCAGCGACGGTGGGCCGGCTGACGCGCACCACGGCAATCCTCACTTTAAACCTGTACACAGACTTCGAAATATAGGAAGCAGTAAACGCGAGAGCAATAGCACCACAAAACTTAAGCAAAGAGACAACAAATCCGAAATTTTGTTTTTAACAATTTCAATAATACAACGTAAGACAATTGACAAATATTTTTGAAGAATTGTTCTCAATATAATATGTGACAAATAATAATAATAAATTCACTTCTTTTGACTCAGGGCCATAAGCACTGCCTACCTTCGCTACAAAGAGGGCACGCTCCCTGAAATCATAAATACGTTAGTATATACTAGTATATATTTCTTTAGTAATTTTCCCCTTGAGGCTGTTTAACAACTCAACAGACGCCAAAAGGGCTAATAGTAGATAGTTATACTATATATATCATATATATATACTTATACATATCAATAATAGATATATTTAATATTAAATATATATTTACTTTATATTATCATCATAATATATATATATAATACTATATCTGTATTATTATATATAATAAAGCATGCCTCATACTATATTCACTATATAATTATATAAAGTATACTGATATTACTACTAATTACTGAATCAATACTAATTTATATATTTATAGTTTTTATAATATTAATACTATATATTATTATATTGAACTTCAATATATATATATCCTAATAGTTACATAATAGTATGATACTATATGCACTAACCATTTATAATACAATAATACTATAACAAATATATATATAATAGAAGATATAATATATATACTAACTAATATGTACTATATACTACGTATCTATAATTATAGGTAATACTACTTAATACGTACATACTATATATTTTTAACAAATATAAGGTAATACTATGTCCTATTATATATTATAAAATCTATATATATATTAATATATATATAATAGAATATATTATTATAATATATATTAGACCCATATGACCTAACTATTACCTGGTCCTAATATTTCTAACTAATATATAAACTTATATCCATATACTATATATCCAATACTCGTCACCCTTATGCGATTTATCTTCCATAAAAATCACGAGTAAGAGCAATCCAATATGTTCTTGGTCTGTTGTGCGTCCAAAATCCAGGTAAATGCATTCTCTAGGAAAAAGCCCTTTTCACTATAATGAGTGTTTAATATGTCATTATTTAGAAATTGCGAAGACAATGCAAAATCCTTCGAAACAATTTCAACCTAATGTTAAAATTAGAAAAACAAAAACATTTCTTACATATTGAGCTTTGACCATTAGTAAGACGGACTCTAAGACTGAAGTGTCGTGTTTACAGTACCTTTATTATACTCTTAATAATAAATTTACTATATATGTAAATATATCTATCATATATAAATGACTATAATATTAATTATATAAGAAACTTATCATCAAACTAGATACTATATGATGGATAATTCGCTAACTTCATCAACCATATAAATCATATATACTAATTAACGTTTAATAGCTATACTGAGTATTATATCATTTTCAGAACCCCCCTTTACATACTCACTACTATGTACAAATCTTATACTCTAGACACCAATCACATCTCTATACTCAAAAACTCTATTCATTATCTAAGTAATACTTTTATACGGATACTAACAACTAGATAATATAATATATACTACTAATAAATAATAATATCTATAATCTCAGTCTTAATATATCTATAATCAAAGTATAGTATATAATAAAGCAACTTTGGAATTTGCAGGAAGATATGGCTCTTTACTACCTAATTATACATCTAAGATGATTGAGAGAGCAGCACATTTTAAGTTTGAAATAACAATAACTTCATATATATATATAATATATATATAATTTATTATGAGCTCATATTAATAAACTATATATACAGCCAATATTGATATAATATATACATATATTAGATAAATTAAATACTCCAAAGCCAGTTGAAGATGAAATGCCCAAGCATGTTCTCAGCCTCCAAGCCTTATCTGATATCATATATATCGCCTGCAAGCAACGTCCATTTTCAGCTCTCCCTTTTTGCTTTGTATTCCGACGAAGCTTCTCTAATCTTCATAACTCAATTATTAGTAATATACACTCAATATATTACATATTTACTTTAATATTGAATATACAAGATGGACATGCTATATTATATCATAGTTATATATACATATTACTAAAACTATATATTAGATGATTTCCTGACCAAATGAAGATGCTTAGAATGTTTAATTAATCCAATAATACTAATGACCTAATAATTTATCTACAAATTAATACTTACATATTGCATATAATAATAAATAGTACTATTATTTATATATTGTTTTATTTCTACAAATTATACTAATTATTATATATTATATATAATATCAGTAATACTATTTAGATATATTTTCTTGTAATCGGTATTCCAATAAAATTAATAATAAACCTAATAATGTAATATATTATTATATATTTATATACTGATCTTACTATATATCATTCCCATTATCCCTAATTTTTATAGGAAGATTCATATGTAATAATTCCTGTCATATATAGTTACGTTTTGTTTTGTGGCAAATCTTCTCTTTCTTCTATTCAGGGATGCTAACACAATATAATGGTGAATATCCCCAAAGGACACTGAAATTAAATATCCATAGATCAAATACAACTATAATACCACACTCCCACCCTACCCACATCTCTCTACTAATATAACTTGCACCTTGTACCTATTATTCACATATACTTAGTTATTACTATACTTACAGTTCAACTTCTGAATCATACTAACTCTTCACCCTAAAAATTACCAGCATTATATTATACCTTTCACCTTAACAATAATAAACTCACTCAATTAAATTAACTATTATTTTACCTATTAATTTCTCACAGTTACCCCTTTTTTACTCTCTGATACTCCTAATATACAAACTGAGGTAACTATGATTTAAACCGGCTCATCTTTTCCTACCTAAATGTTACCCTTATGTGAATCATATAACTCACAGTCACTAGTTGATAATAAACGCTGTTATTACACAACGTATCCTAAATATTTACCATTACATGAAAAGAGATAGTAATATATATTTAATTACATAGATATATTATATATATTATATATATATAATATACTATGATTTATATATATATAAATATAATAATAATATTATATATATATATATATATAATTTAATAATATATATATTTATTTATAATGTATATATATATATATAGTAATATATATAATAAATATTATAATATATATATATATATATATATACTATATAGTATAGTATAGTATAATTAAGAGTGAGAAAATAAGTGAAACAGGAGTATTTTGAACCATACTCAGTTGGATTCTCATTGCAGTCCTAGACGCAGATGTAAAACTATATGTAGAGGTAGGTAAAGCGGTGCTTAGTTTAATCAGCTGAGAAGATAATATGTGTTATCGTAAATTACGTAACCGTAATTCATTGTGCAACGTTATATACCCAAGAATTACTACGCATTTTAAGAAACCCTGATCCGATGTCTACGGTTATTCATCGACCGTCTTCCAAGTTCATATTACTATAATATTAGAACTACTCAATGAATATACAATTTATTATTAGAAAACTCAATGGCAAAGACAGTATTTATGCAGGCTGACGCTCAGAATAGTATATAATATATATTAATACTATGATATCTGAGCGGGATACTTTTTAACGTATGGGTTACTGAATGTATTACTGAGACTAGAATACAATATGATCATCGATATATGATATATTAATTGACGTAGGCATATTTGGTGCAAAAGATTAGAGAGAATATTTTAAATATAAAAATAATCATATAACAATTTATAGATGTAATATAATTGTGTCTTAATTTCATGTTTATTATCTATTCATTATTTGCTATATTATATATGTAAGGTTGAAACCTATAATACATAAAATCATTGTAATAAAATTAATATATACCTGTTGACTATTATATATATAATATAAGATATAATATATATATATATATAATAATATTATATATATATATAATATTATTATATAATATATATAATATAAATAATTATATTATTAATTAATAATATATAATATCATCTAACGTTTTATTATTTATTTTATTTTTTTATATTTTTAATAAATATATAAATTTTTATTTTTAATATTAATATTAGATATATTATTAATATATAATATATATATTATAATCATATATATTATATATTATATATATAACAGCATTGTAATTTCTTAATTGATTTATAAATTTCTAATAATTAGTATAAGTTGTAATTTATCCTTATTTTTACTTTATTCTTAAATATAATATTTACATGTATGTTAAGAGTTTAAATGATAAACGATGGCCCCAGGTTCAGGATATGAAAAACATTTATTTTTTAATATCGTAAAAAACCAAAGAAAGCTCAATAAAATAATTCTCGAACCAATTCACAATACCTAGAATAGTCTATATTGAGATATAAGGAATTCTCTCGGACCACTACACAAGAATAGGTATAAACATTTCCTTTCTTACATCTTAGATTAAATAAGGATCTTTACCTCACCTAGCATGTTTCAGTCTTGAAAATATATTTAATAAATAATAACATATTGATTCGTCAGATTTTCATTGTGTCATATTACTGAATAATTACCTTTTTAGGATCTATGGTATATTAAGGTACCTTTAAAATTGCCTAACCTTGTTGATACAAAAGGACAGTTTATTCCTAAATTTTTATAGCCTAATTTAGGTCCTAACCGTAAGTATTTGCACCATACAATTTATTATCTCAGAAAAATAGGGTCTCAGTATGGATTAAATATTTGACCTGAACATTTAGGCTCTATAATTCGGCTCCCAGGAGATTCAAAAATGAATTATCCTACAACACTTTTACAGGAGATAGAGGTCAGTTCTCGTATTCTATGTAAGTGCGAATCAGGGTTGTTTATGGTTTTCTCGTAATGGATTGTTCAATGATACATATAGATTATAAATAGAATAAATAACTCATTAATTCAATAATTCATAATATTAATAGAAAAACAATGTTAGCATTTAAAAAATACTTTCTTGATTAATACTATATTTAGTGAACATCGAGGTGTAAAGGAATAATATATAAGAGTTAATTCAAAATTTGTTAATTTTGTAAATAAACAACTGTAAAAGATTTTAAAAAATTCACTATGGTATATGTGAGCCTAGAAGATAACTTATTTTGTTAATGGTTATTATATCTGATATTACATAATGTGCATAAGATGAATGTTAAGGCAGTGAAGTCTAATAGAACAAAATACGTGGCAGAGCTTGGTATTGTTTAGAGGGGATGTTAGGGCTGCAACTTTCTGATTTATTTGACTTTTTTAAGTACGTAAATATATATGTTTTTAATTATAAATATTCATAATATAAATTTTTAGAAAATGCACCAACTCATCTCTTTCTATAATTATAAAACTTTTAAAAGCATAAAGTATTAAAACCCCCTTTAGATAATTAAAATTCTCAGTATTGCCTTCCCCAATCGTCATGATTAGATTGATATTATAGAAGTTTTTATAAGAGAATAACCTTTGAAATTAAATTATTAGTATATTTCATAAAATATAAATTGTAACTTGTTTATATAATAAATAACATTAAATGTTTTAATAAATTATACTCGATACTATGTATAATAAAGTGATGTGTACCGGTAAGTAAAATCTGTTGATGTTGAGTAAGTAAATCTTGTATCTGATGTTGTGTAAGTATAAAATCTGTGTTATATATATATATATATATATATATGTTGTAATAAGTGTAAGTAAATTTGTTAGTGGATGTAAGTAATCCCCTGTTGTATATTATATATATAATATATATTAGTATATAATATTAATATTATTAATTATCAATATATGATCTGCCCAGAGGAACCGGACGTCGCTTCAAAACTATATATATGTTTTTTTGTTTCTAATGAATATTATTTGAATATAGAATGTTTGAGTCATAATTGCTTCTTGAGCTTAAAGGATTTCTATCATCAAAGATTGTAAGGATTAAAACTCTACAGTTTGAAATACATGCACAGAATACTATTGAAAATTGAACTATAATAACAGTTCTAGTATTCTATTAAATTAATTCTCAAATGTGAATATAGTACAACATGCTCTATTAGTGTGATCCAATTATCTTTTAATGGTTGACGAAGGTGTTGATTGGTTCATGTGTTTGAGTTCTGCGTGGGGTGGTGTTGATGATTGAAATAATGTTAGAAGGTTATAAGGATGTAAGAGATGTCTAACACAATATAGATAGGTATAAATAATTAGTATAGTCAATACCTTGTCTACCGTTGTGGATAACTTTTGATGGCTTTTCCGTAGCATGCCAAATACTAAAGATATAACTAGTTCCTATTAAATACTAGTCTAAATCAACATTTTAATACTTAGAAGTTTCTGTATTATATATATATATATATATAAATATATATATATTAAATATGTAGATATATATAATATTATTATTTATATATATATATATAATATAATTTATTATATTATAAATTAAATTATATATACTATAATATTTTTATATTAGTTAGTATTATAATAATATATTTATATATATTCAGCAATATTAATAATATGAGGTGAATATTTAAATGTACATAAAGAAAGAATAAGAACATTTAATATGAATTAAAGTAAATAAGTAATATAACTCAAAGTATTAGTATATAATATAGTATATAGTATTAAATATATAAATAGATAATGCATATAGACAGTCGCCTGTAGAAAATATACAAACAATGACATAATACATATGTTCTTCCAAAACAAATGGAAAAAACCAACTTTTAAAAAATATCATTTCGAAACCGTAAGTAGTTGTTAATTCTGAATGATATATAAATGTCAAATTGATTCGACAAATGTCAGTCTTGCTTACTTTTGATCCTGGGATTGACTTCAGGAATCAATTAATCGTAAATAATGAATGAAATTAAAATGAAGAACAAAATATAACTGATAATTAAAATATATAAAGAATCAATATTTAGACATTTCAAGAGTTGTAAAATAGAAATAATTGAGAAGACGAGATAGAATAGATTAATAATATATAGATAATAATGAAGAGATAAATATAAATTACGAATAAAGAATTTAATGTAAATAAAAATATTAATTAAGTAATAAAAATAAATGTAATTAATATAAGTTGAAATAAAATGAATAAATTAAATGAATAATAAATAAATGAACTATTAAATAATAATAATAATATAAATCATATTTTTATATAATTTTTATTTTAATAAATGAAAAATGAAATAAATTAGTAAATATTTAAACAATAAAGTAAGTGTATCTGTTTAATGATTATCTAGTTATCATTTATAATAACTTTAAGAAAGTTAATAATAAATATATTTAGGTGGTGATCCAACTAATAATAATGGAAATACATAATCAATATTTAAATAATCGATAATAGCAATATACCAATTAATAAAAATACTATCAATATTTACAACATGATATAATAATAATAATAAATAAATAGATAATAAATAATAATTAATCAAACTAATAATAATAATAATTATAATATGTTTTATATAATACTGCAATAGTCCCTCCGAAAACTGCTGAGTACAAACGATCAAACATATAATAATAACAAAACGACAAGAATTCTGCGAAACTTCAAAGAATAATAGTGAATAGATAATAATAGATAATAATAATATAGAGTAGATATAATTGATATAATAATAAGAATTAAATAATAATAATAATTTTAATAAAAAAAATTTTTAAATAATAATGATAATTAATAAATTTAAAATAAAAATAATGAATAATAATATAATAATAATAATAATCAACAATAATAATAATAATAATAATAATAATAATAATAATAATAATAATAATAATAATAATAATAATAATAATAATAATAATAATAATAATAATAATAATAATAATAATAATAATAATAGTTAACCGATATGCTCATTTTACAGGCACTCTAATGGTAGAATGTGAAAACAATTCTTTCTTTTATTTGCTCCCAATACGTTGCTCACTTTCAAACGCCTTGTGTCGTCGGTACATGAATGTTTGACTTACAGAAATTTTTATTTGAACATTCTAACTATTGTGGATTCTGTGGTGGCCACTGACTATTCCCACCAGAGGAAATTACATATATATATATATATATATATATATATATATATATATATATATATATATAGTATTATTAAATAAAACATATTAAACTAATTTATTATTAGTATATATATGTTAGTAAGTAGAAGTTTTTCAAGTATCCTATATTGTTGATTATATGACGCCCTATATAAAATATCATATATAAGCGGATATAATATAGTAGTGTGTAATAGTGGTAGTTACTATAATTAATATTCTAAATATTCAAGTTATGGTAGATTAAATAAAACAGATAATAAGATAATTCAAAAAATAAGGAAATAACTCTATCAATCATATAAGACATTTTGAGCTTGCATTTCTTATACACACTAAAATACTATTTATACCTTTGACTAGGCAAACATTGATTTTTTTTTTGCAGCCTAACCTATTCTTGATAAAGTATTTTAAATCCAATCAACAAAAAGGCCTGATAATTATAATCATATTCGTAAAATATCAAATAATTACTAAAATTAATCATAATTAAACTGTGTAATCTCAAAGTTAAGTAAGAGTTATTCAAAAAATACTTACCATGCGAAAATCTGGTTATGTTGACAACATGATTTTACTGTGCGATTGTAGAAGAATATATTATTAGATTAAAGATCATCGTAAGTTCTAATATATTAAGTGATAAATATCAAATTAGTAGATGTCATGACATTTTTCAAGAGCATTTAGCGAGGTTAGAGCTTTGAACTGTAATTATATTTTTATTTCCTAATTATATATGAATAAAAATTAAAATAAATAAAAGGTAAAATAATAAAAATTAAAAGTGGATTTACAAAAGGCAATCAAAACATAATAAAGCAATGTATTGTTGATAAATAGTACATGAATATTTGATAATAAGAGATACTATAATAATTAAACTAGTTAAAAATTAGATACTAGCGATAAAAGCAGCTTATTAAACCTATATGGAGCTCCTCTCAATGCAGTCACAACATGAGAGTTAAAGCGATGTTAAAGCTATGATTAAGTTTTAAGCATGAATTAAAGGCTAGTTTAAACGAGAGGCATAATACCACTAGGTTGTTAGTAAACGACCTCTTATTGAATATATTTTACTGAATTTAATCCTCGACTTTGATGTGACAAGTAAATCTATTTGATACCGTTAAAGCAGTATGAAAGCAGACATTTTTTCCTCGTAAAGCAGTAAAGGCAGAAAGTTATAATAAGAGACAAGAATACAAGAGATAATGACTCTCTGTACAAAGATGACAACAATTTGCGGAGCCCATCAATAATACCTCCATTGGTGTATTACTACATAAGTTACACTACCTCTATTGATGTATATATTTAATTTTAACTAAACTATTATATACTATCATAGCAATAACTTTATATGAAATGATTTAATAATATATGTAATAAGTTATAAATAAGTCAAGTAAACATATATTTGAGTTAATAGCTAGATATTTAAAAACAGTAAATAACAAAAAGTGTCATACTAATTCCTCATCACTTTTTGGTTTAGTAGTATATAGTCACATCATATTATTGATATGATTACTGATTTACTGCTGTTATTTTCAATAATAATATAATAATGTAATATATATAGTATATGTTTATATTTATATATTTAAATATAATTTCGTTAATATTGTAGTATAATAAAATGATTAATATATATATATCAGACATAATCTGTATTTTTCTTACTTAATCAATACAAATTTTTATAAAAATTTATAATATTAAAAAGTATTAAGTAAAAATGTATAAAAATATTAAATAAATTTTTAAAATTTTAATAAAGAATTGTTTATTTTATATGATGCTGAATGAGTATTACATATATGAGTATATATCATTATTTATATATTATTTAAATAAGGTTCCATAATATTAAATAATAGTATTTTATTTATTAATATATATAATGTTATAAATATTTCTTGTGATAAATATTATATAAAATAAATAATGAATGATCTATATATAATATATATATTAATATATTAATATAAGATTAAATTATTATTTTTTCATGCGTGACGGCGTAAGGATTAATTGCGCTCACTGTCGTATAGTGACGCTAGTATTAAACCGCGGTACGGGCTGAGTGAAACTGCGCGGACTGGAGACGCGGAAATATTGCGCCTGCGGTGCGCACGCGGCAGGGCGGGTAGTTAGCTGAGTTATACTGTCTATATCTGACGTAGAGGATTAGGACGCATGTGGCGCTACTTGGGTTATTCCCATATTAATTTGATAATATATATCACGAGGCGAGGAAGACATTATATTTAAACTTCTGATTTCTTTATAATGATTAAGTATAGGTTTAATAGATTAGAGCCATCAAAGTTATATGTATTTTCTATATCAATAGAAATATTGAATAATCATAATCAAATATATAGATGGATATCAAAGATTCGTCATCAAAGATAAGTCATCAAAAAGATGAACCTTCTATATCGATGATACATCATAATAAATATGTATATTTTATTAATAGTACAATTATAATAAGGTATGAGGCATCCAATATAAGTTAGAATATAGGTCAGATATATAATGTCTTGTGAAGTATGGTATAGGTCCGAAAGTTTGTGTGAAGGTTAGAGTCCTAGTAATAAAGCGAGTATTTCATAGGTAGTGTGGAGTTATAAGTTACGCATAGGGAATGTGTGGTATGAGGGAGCTGTGTGGGTGTGAGGTGTAGCTGTATATGGTTTAATTGCTAAGTGTAAGTGTCTAGGGAGAGTGAATAGTACCCTTGTGAATATATTGAGATGATAGGTCGATGGAGAAATTAGATGGGGATACTGTAGAGATTTCATATAGATAGGGGAATAGTAATTTATTTGTTAGTGGTGTGTAGGTGTGAAAAGGTATAATGTCTCGTTATAGTGGTATGTGTGAATTGTTTGTGTGCAGAGAAGAGTGTATCAGTTCAGATAGTGGACTTAAGCTGTGAGGAACTGATTGAGTGAAAAGACAAGGACTTGCAGTTTCACGTAGTCGTTAGGTAAGGTAGTGTGGCTCTGGCATCAAATCAGTTCTAAGCACTTGTGTAAACATAAATTGAACTCATAGCACATCAGAAATTAACGACTGATACCTGGAGAGAGTGAAGACAAGTGAGGGTTAGGACACCTAAATTTATATATATTAGGTGTTGTTTATGGAATATTTAATAACGCGTGAGCGGCTCAGGGGAGCGTAGATGATTAAAAAAAGGCTTTGGAGATTAAATAGGGAAGCATTTCGCTATAGCACGGTCAATACTAGGGATCTTGAGTGCTACGTTGTATTGTGGGCTCGGTTACGAAGTCTTGGCTGAATCGGATAATCAATTATAGGTATGCTATGCATCCGAATTAGTGTAACAGAATGTGTAATGCAATTGGACAATCGGTTTTCACATGGTGCTATGGTGTTTTTGAGGGCTTACATTTCACTCTGGAGTGGCAGACAGCGGTTGTTGTATTGTATGGGGGGGTCTCTTCGGTTAATATCTCATATGGGCGCCTATCATAGGCTGTGGGCTTATGAATGAAACTTTCACCTCAGATGGCTATGGGATGGCCAGGATACATGGTGTCTCAACTTGTTTAAGATAAACTTCCGAATGGAGGAATAGACGAGACGGCATAAAGATGGGTGCACGAACGATTCACTACCGTAGCCTACTTGATCATGCTGGTCTGATTTTTATCGTTTGGTGTGGTGGTGGACAGAGTCCCTCGCAGTCCCCGTAATATGCCACTCCAAGTTTGCCCAGGTGGGTCCTCTGAAAAAATGGAGTGGGACCTTCCTGGACTAGGGTATTAGTAAAAGAAGGTGGTTCTCCGAAGAAAATCCCCTAAATGAGTAAGAGTGAAAAGGAATTTTAATTGCGTATTTTGTGTATCGAGAGACAGTCCGTCAGTGGGAAGTAATATGATTCAATACGAGATGAAGCAGCTGCGAGACAAAGTGTCTGAGTTGTAAAGAGTGGTCAATTTAGAAGGTTATCGTGCTTGGTAATGAGAAAGGGAAAACAGATGAGGTGCAGAGATGCCTTAGTAGGAAAGTTAACGAGATCTACATAGCCACGTAGGAGTGTGGCTCGAGTGCCAATAATAATTCAATGGTGGAATAGCACCAACAGTGAGCTAAGAGCCCCTCATAAAGGGTTGGTTTAGGTGTGCTGCTAGATTGCTTAGTGTGTAATGACATGTGTGGTACCAATGTAAGTAATGGGAAAATGTAATGTGTAATATTGTGATGGTAGTGAGACTATGGACTCTGGAATAAGAAGATTAGTATGTGTGATAAAGTATAGGATGCAAAATGTCGACACCCTCTTAGGGGCTTGCATAACGTGGATGGGTGTGAAAAGAATTAATAAAGTGAGGAAAACATATTATGGAGTGAGTGTCTTTAGTGGTGTAAAAGAAAGGTAAGTTGTAAATGAGAAGGATTAAAGATAAAAGTAATGGTTGAGGATGGTTTGTGTGTCGGATTGTGTAGTGTGTGAGGTAATGATTGAATGAAAGGTCGGTTGGGTTTAAGCGGCAATGTTAATAGTCGTGTAGAGTTGTTGGTGTTTGTGGAGAGCGCGAGTGCACGGGTGCGTTGTGTACGAGAACCGGAAGAGAAAAGTGGATTGAGTCGGTGATCAATGATATTTGAGAGGAGCTGGTTATTATTGAGAGGTTATAGAGAAAGGAAAGTGAATCAAAGAGTAGGGAAGTAATAGAAATGGCGGGTTTGTGAGTTGGGGTGTGCTGCGTGATGGTGTGGTTGCGCACTGCTGGGCCAGGGGATGAACCCTTACATTGACCAATTTAACCATAGTGAGGGTCCGTCGCGTGTGTGTGTTGTGTGTGTGTCCTGATGGATGTTTTGCTGTAGGGTGATTTCTGTCTGTGACGAGGTCTCGTCGACTAATTAATGTACAGAGTGGGGTGCGTGTTGGAAGGTCGTTGGGGCTCTTTTCTTATACTCGAACGTTTTATTCATGTTCTTCACTGCTGCTTTTTGCTTGTACCGTCATGCTTCTAACTAAAGCAACCTTTATCCTCACCAATGCGTGTGTGCGAAACAAATTATGGTAGGAAGGTGATAAAAGAAAGAAAGACGAAAAATCGTATTCTAATTTGGAATTAAACATGGTATATATATTACGATAGTCCGTAAAATGACAACGACTTCTTCCTCTTCAAATATAATAAAATTGAGACTACATTATTAGTAGTATATATATGGGCAAGTAGTGAGTTAAAGTACTAATATAATTCGTATAGTTACTATATATAATATATACCAATAGTAGTTAATACTAATAATGACTAAATAAATATTACTCACAGATAATATATATATATAATAGATATCATATAGTTATAGTGACTCAATATATATATATATTACTACTATATTATATTATATATATAGTACGGTATGGGTAGTATCATATACTAATAATAATATACTAAGTATAATAATAATGTTTTTATTTTAATCTATAAATTTTTTTATTTTAATACTGACCCATTGGTATATCCGGGCAAGGTCATAAGTAGCCGATAATATATAATTATTGCATGTCAACAATGTAATAAGTAACATTCAATAAATAAATTAGTATATATGATATATAATGATATATATATTGGCTTAAGCCCTACTAAATGAAAGATCTAAATAAATAGATTACCGTTGAGGCAAAAAAATTTAGACCCATAGACCGAAATAAATTAATATTATATAGGGTGAGTAGGTAATATATAAATAGGGGCGGTATACTCAATAATATTATACGTATTATTACAACTAGTGCTTATAGTTCTCGTGACTTATCAGTATGCCCTTAATAGACAATACACCTTTCTACGAGATGACACCGACGAGCAGAGCTCCCTGGCATGCAAGCTCTCGGATGGCTGCCGAAAAGAATATATAATTATAGGTATATATCTTTACGGTGATCTGCTCAATAAAAATTAGGGTTGCCAAAAAAATTTAGGGTTGCCAAAAAAAAATTAGGGGTTGCCAAAAAATTAAGGGTTCCAAAAAATTAGTATAGCGTTGCCATAAAAATAATACTAGGGTTATATTAGCTACTCGAAAAATAATAACCGTGGAGCCAAAATAAATGTCACATTGAGTATATAAGACCAAAGTGAGATTGGAGTACTCGGAAAAAGGTAAAAGTTTCCTCAAATATAAATGAGTAGAACAACAAAAAACACGGCTACAAAGATTACCAATGGTAACAGTTTAGAAAAGTGTTTTGCCCTGTTACAACGAAAGAGATCGATAACGCAGCCAGATTAAAATTAAGAGTATTCTCTTCAACATGGTCACCATAAGTTCTAGTTGGTTTTTTATCATTACTTTTGGACACTTCATAGAACACATAATTAGTATAGTATCGGATCAAACCGGTCTTAAAGTAGTTAATATATAAATATCAGCGTGGTCATTTTGACCATCGTTATCCAATATGGGTGCCCTACTACTCCCTACTAATACTAAATAGTACCATATCTCATTTATATTACTAATTAAATCGAATATATTTATAATATGCTTCTTTATCTCTATTTTATTATTAATAATGTAACAAAATCTTTATACTGTGACTTATAGCTATTATTTTATCTTTTATGTAGTCTTGAGAACTATTATTTCACGTTTCTTACTACATTATTTATATTTCGTGACTCCACTTATTATATCACATCAATAATTTGTTTAATAAATATACTCATAATAGTACCAGACGAGATTGTATAAGAGGTTGGTACTATCCTACCGTAAGACCATTTAGGTTGATCATTTTATGTATGTGCGCGTTTTAAGTCGATATTGATTACGTTACTGGTGAGCGTGTGAAGGATAAGGTACATAGGTTGTGTTTATTGTCAGACGCTCACTCTAAGTTGTCTCATGATTATAGCGTCCTCAAATTTAATCACATGGTGTTAGTGTCAGAATTCACTTTGTAGATTATGAGGCATAGGAACTCACGCATATCTCTCATCTTTAATTTGTTCTTACTCTTATTTTTATTGTCTATTTTTTCGTTGAATAATTATATGTGTTATTATTAAATTTTATGGAGATTTTACAGAGTGTTCTGAATCATCTCACTCTCCAAACTCTATGATATTCAGACCGGTGCAAGTTGCTTTCCTTTCTTTATGGATGTTTACTCATACCATTTATTATATAGTATAATAATATACTCTATTCAGCGATCCACTATAACAATGTGTGTTGTGTGAGTCACTCAAATATCTAACTAATCTATTGAAAGATTAGTAGAGCCTAAAATACATTTTCTCTCCTATTTCATCTAACACAACACATCCTTTTCCAATATTTCGACTCTAAAAAATGAAAAAGATTGTATATATTCTTAATATAAAATACTTATAGTTTAACATAATAAAATTTTCATTTATGAATTTTAATCTTTTAATTTCTTTCTTTTATTATGAAAATACTATTTGCATATGTTATTAAATCAAATATTTTCTGTTTAGCTCTCTGACTTCATGCTTACAGTAATCTAATCAATCTATTATTATTGTTATTTCTCTACTGCGTCAAAGCCTGAAATAATACTTATTTCTATATCCTCTATCATTATTACCCACATAAGTTTAGTTGCAATTATACACAATATTCAAACTCATATAGTCGATATCCTGATATATATTGAGCTTTTTAGTGTGAATCACTTGATTTGGTAATTTATTTGCTTATTATAGTAAGTACTTTGATTGTTTATGTAGCGTCATTTGATATGCTTATGTGGCGTCCTTTGATGTATAGATATATATATGTGGCGTCATATGATGTGTAAGGCTGTCATCCGTTGTAATGTGGCAGGCTTATATATATTAAGTTGGGTTATGCATATATATATATATATATATATATGTTATATATATATATAAGGTTTCTGAGTTAGCAAATGTAATTTATTTCTTTTTACCGTAAGCATATATATGTATAGTCGAACGAGACTAGTTTTTAGAAAGTTTTTAGCAAGCCGAACAAAACTAAAGTGTTTTTGTTTTTTTTTATATATAATTAAGAAGTGCTCTTTTTATAAAACTTTTAAAACATATTAGAGAAGCTGCCGTAGCGTTTTTTTTTCTTATTAAAAATAAGCGAATTTTGTGTTAATAGTAATAGAAATAGCCAGTGTTTACAATCGTTCATTTTTGCATAATTTTAACGATAGTTTTTTTTTGTTTCTAAAAGAATTTGTCCGAAAGAGGACTATAGACTCGAGAGAGAAAGGTTTAAAGTAACCCCCTAAAGAGCCAAGGAAGTAAAGTCTTCCGGGAGGGACGATATCTCAAAGCTCAAAGTTGCTTCAGAAAACAGTACCTTTAGATAGCGCAAAATCGAGTACAGAACCTACTATTACTAACCATAAATCCTACGTGGATTGGGGCGGTAGCGGGTATTACTTTACTCCGAGGCCAGGTGAGGGTACATGGGAAAGCAGTGTAAATGCACCCATCTCCCGACCAGGGTTCGAGGACCCATCGGTATATCCTAGTCAAGAAAGGGGACGCAACCCCGCCTCACATGGAAAATTTATGGCACCATTAAAACGTTTGAATACTTCTCCCGCACGGGCGGAAAGGAGGAACGCACAGGTAAAAGACCCAATAGGGCAAAGTAGATCAAAGAATGCATATGTTCCACGAGGAACCATCCAGTAATAAAGAAGAATATGGACCTCGCAGATCTCAAGAGAAAAGACCTACGAGAGTTTATTTAGCCCGAGAAGAACCATTGGATACTGATTCCAGTGAAGAAGAGGAAGAAGATGAAGAAGAAGACGAAGAAAAATCGCACTTCGTAAGCAACTTCTCCGGACCCAGAGTTCCTATTAAAGCTATATATATATGAGCAGTATATATATATATATATATATATATATATATAGAAAGTACCCAGAGTTATATATATATATATATATATATATATATATATATATATGTGCAGATGTATGTGTGTGCGAACACATATCTGGATAACCGCGCTTGAGAGTGAGAAGCTCGGCCCAGAACGACGAATAATTTAAGTTTTAATAGAGAGGAAATTAGTGTTTTAAAGTAAACCAGGCGACAGTGCCAATTTCCTCAAATGAACATCGTTAAAAGTGACAAGAAAGATAGTTTGAGAGTGGAAAGCCACGAGTTTTTTTTTAGTTTATTATTAAATTGAAGAGGGAACCGATAACTAAAAGTAAATCATAGCTCTGTTGAATGCAATCCTTCGTAAAAAGACTTACGTAATACATCTTATTATGTTGATGTTACATAACAGCGCTCTAAGGTTAGGTCCTTTTAAGGAAAATTACCAGTTTGGGCCGAAAGTTTCCCCTGTATTTTCTCTTAGAACATAAAACCGAGCCGGTCCTAAAACGGAAAAGACGTATGTTATTTCATCTCATCATGTCTGATTAATAGCGCTTGAAAGTTAGGTCCTTAAAGGAAGTTACCAGTTTTTGGGATGATGTCGTCCACTGTATTTTTACAATGACTCTCACTGCCAAGCCAGTCGTTGATTACGTCGCGTACCATAACGTTTTACTATGTTTTTATAATTAGTTGTTCCATTTTTTTTTAATTTTCTAATAGAATTTTGAAAGGCGAAAGTTTTAAATGACAGTTTATTTCATAAGTTTCGTACATGGAGACTCATACGATTGAGACAGCCCTCTCCTAAAACAGATAGATAAGGAATTTATAACGTTATTTTCCTACAGATTTTGATGATAACATTTTTTTTTGATTTTTATTTTTTTTTTGCTCTTTTAGGTTAGAGAAAGTATCTATTTCAAGTAGAGTAGCTTTCAAAGATGTTCCGATGAACACGTTTTTTTGCTATATGAGAATCTTTCCAGACTTGGAAATACGTTTTTTTTGCTCTCCTGATATTTTAAAATATCATTTCATCTTAAAATAAAGTAATTTTAAGATTAAAACCAATAAAATATCTGTCTAAGTAAGCGCGCCATTTTTTTATATACTGCATTAATACGTTCACTCCGTAGGGGGGAACCACCTTAAAATAAAAATATGTTAAATAGAAAGTAAAAACCTTTTTTATAAAGAAAAAAAATAAGAAACAAGCTAATATATTTTTCTTTTTTAAAATAAGCAACTAACAAATGTTTAGCTTAATTTAACAATTTAGTTTTTAATTTAGACTTATTTTTTTTAATACTTTTAGAAAAATATATCTAGCTTTGTAATTTGATAGCATTTGCTATAAACTAGCTAAAGATTAAGTCAGTAATTGCTTTGTTTTAACTAACCATTAACTTTAATGTTTACCGCTTTGTTTTAATTAATCTTAAAGTTTTATCTGATCATTGAATTGATCTGGCGACCATTTTAATTATTAGGAAACTAACCCTTTTTATTAAGTAATGATCTTTTTTCTTTTAAGTAGTTGGTATCATTTCGCGATATTAACATTATTAACATTTGCTTTAATTTACATGATTAATTTTAAATAGGTTAAAGCAACATAAAGCCACAATTAAAACCGCCTCTAGTAGGAACAGTTTCGTTTTATTGTTAAATTTTGAAAAAAGGAAAACAAAAGCATTTTTAAACTAATACCTCCTGGGAAATGAAAGAAAATAAAAATAAATCAGTAGCCCTAGACTACCATGCACCATTGGTATACGTTTACCAAGTTCTAGAATCTATATTATAATGCGAATCAAATATAAAATTACTGAAGGTGACCACATTGCTGGTCAATACAAGCTCCGACGATGGATGAATAGCATGTAAACTTTCTGGACAGTAAATCTTCTTCATGTTCCAGAATTTGTAAATTTAACCATGTTCCTCATCCTGGAGATGCGAGACTACCATCTCGATGGATGCTAGAAAGGTGTTCTTCTTAGATGCACACCTCATGTTGATTTGTCTAAATCTTTCTTGTATAAAGACTCTTAAAGGGGGTCCATTATGACGATTAAGAAATTACAAAAACAATATTTTAAAAATCAACCTGATTTCTCAGCAATGTGTTTATGAAACTTTACAAAAGTTCTAACAAACCAAATTCTTTACTCTGTTCTCACGATCTCAATCCTGACTCATACAAGAAAACATTTTCATTTGAACAAACAAACCTCGCCTAGAGACTGGGCTAGAATTGGCTGCTATATGCTCTCGGCAAGTTCTTCACTCCAAAACTCTTTCACGATAACTGAGTGTTTCCTTTGCTGAATGCAATAACCAAAATATGTTTTTCCCAAAACTGTCTCTCTCCGTGTGGGCCAAAATAGATCGTGCCAGCTATGCATAACAAAACTCCCCCTTTTGCATTCTCTGTTCCCTCACGTTAGGAAATATCGAGGTTAGCTCGCACAATCATATAGCTTCCTCACTCGTCTTGCTAGAGCCAGGCCAAGCAGTTGAACCCTTGCTAAATGGATACGAAAGGAGTAGGGCGGTAAAAAGTTGAGTGCCCTTTGCCTGTAGCAAAAATATTTTCTCCAAGTTACTACATTATCCCAAACCCTTGTGTATCTATATAAAGCATTTATGTATATACATACTATAAGATATATCCTATATATATATAAGATATAGTAAAAAAAACATCTTTTTACAAATTTTACGTATCTTTATTATAATATTTTTCCTTTGAAATATAAAAACAGGTATTATATTTTATTTGATACAGTATATCAAATGTTTTCCATGGCTTCATAGATTCTACTTGAAGTTTAGTGAAGGTAAATTGAGGTTTTTTATTTAACATATATTATTAGTAACATCACAGGGGTGATCCAAATTTAATTGAGTTATTTTACAAGTATTTTAACTTATTTTTATAATACATACAAAAGTGGTTTTAATTGATTTTATATATAGATATTAAACTAATTATTTTTATTAATAATTATTATTACTATGTTAATGAGTGCGACAACTTTATTATTTTATATATTTTATTATATTACTTTTATATTTATATATAATTCCTTAATTTTGTAAAGTTCTGATATATGATTTTTATTCCGCATTATTGTGCTATAATTTAATTGTATTATTAGAACATTTCATTTATTTCGAAATTCTCTGTTTTATAACAGGTTGTTCGGATTGGGTTTGTTGTTTAGAATTTATGTTCCGAGGTCTTAAATGCTTCCTAAATAAACGAGTAGAAGTCAATACTTTTATTCATGATACCTTGCAAAAAGTAGATGTATGCCCCGAACGGGCGAGCCCAAAAAATCTACAATTGGCGACCTTGCTAGGATGGAATTCTGGCAATCTACAACTGGCAACCTTGATGCCAGAATTGAACCTCGATCGATGGAATCTTCGTAGAAACCAGATGCAAACAGCGCAACAGCCAACCAGCCCAAACAACAACCCACAACCTTCACTAAGGAGCCAATACATGGAAAAAAGATATACA
>JABUQX010042593.1:60000-63741 GCA_015478945.1 Trachelipus rathkii | reverse complement strand
TTTTTATTTCCACTGTATCTCACTCCTCAAAGGGTTCCGAAATAATATATATATATATAGTATATTATATATAATTGTACCTATATACTATATATTTATATATATATATATATATATATATATTATATATTATACCGGTATATAATATAATTATATATAGTATATATATATATATATATATATTATTTATATATATATATATATATATAGTATATATATATTTATATATAATATAGACTATATATATTTATATTATAGCCGATAAATATATATATATATATATATATATATATAATATAGTATACATATTATATTTATATTTATAATATATTTATATATTTGTATATTATAATAATAGGTATTTATATAAGTATACTTAGGTGATTAATTATTATATATATAGCCTAATACATAATAATAGTACTATATAATATTATAGCACGATATAGGTAGTGAATGACCAACTATCTAGACAACTATATAGTATATATAGTATAGTATAATATAACGTAGCTATATTATATTATATATAGTAGTATATATGAAACTTCTTAGTAGGATATTTTCCTTGATAAATTTTTTGTGGGAAAACAGATAAAATTTTAACATGGGGAGAAAATAAAAATTTATATTTCTGCAAAGAAAATAGCATAATAATTTATAATATATTAAAGTAAGGTTAGTTAGGTTTAAGTAAGTAAGCTAAATAAGTAAGTTAAATAAGTTTCGTTAGGTACATTGATAATTTAAACTTATTGCTTGGGCTACCTTAATTTCTATGCTTATTGGATTAAAAAAAACTTTGCAACTTAAATCTTTATAATTTATTGTAAGAAAAAGAAAAACATTTCTAAGGTTGTCTATCCATACCAAAAGTTTTAATTAAAATACCTTTTCGGTGAAAGATCCGTTACTTCATATAATATAGTGATTATATATATATATATTATAGTATATAATATATATAAGTTATATATTATATGATATAACAATAAATATATATATATTTATATAATGTAATAGATATATATATATACAAGAGGAACAGGAAAGCATAGGAAGGACATGTACTCGACAAGTCAAAAGAAAAGCCCTGTTACCGAACCTCCATACCCTAAGCGAAGTTCATCGTGGGAGTTAAAAAAAAAAAAAAATAGAAAAAAAAAAAACTAGGGCTTTTTCCACGAGGATGCTGATGGACCCTCACTTTGGTATCTCTTCAATGTAGGTTCTTTATCCCTCAATAGATCAGCGCCCCACAAATATACGGCCCCTCAACAATACCCGCATGTCGCTGCATATAATATAGATATATATATATCCATATATAGATATTAATATATATTATATATATATATAATATATATATTAATATACCCTATAAATAATATATATATAATGTAGTATATATTATATAATTATATATATATATTATATATATAATGATATATAACCTGTCTGAGTTACTAAAGCGAAATAAAGGAAAACGAAAACGGAAGTGCAATGATAATTCATGGATAGAGAACAAACACAATTCGCTTAACCAAATACACAGATCAGGGGCTCTTTGCAATTCCTTATTTTCTCATATCATTAACGTATTTTCCAAATTAAGTCTTTATTTTTGCCTAGTTATGAATAATATTATATAGGATATATAAGTATTATATAGTATATATATAATATATATATATATATATATATTATATATATTATATATAAAGTATATTATATATAGTATATTATCATAAGGGTATATAGATATTGGGTCTGTGGCGAGAGGAAAGTGGGCTCTTCTACTTTTAAAGTTTAGCTTCGGCTAACTCATCCGTAAATAAGTACATTAGTAAAACCTTGCGTTTCTTACTAGTGAATAAAATACCCAGGCATCTGCCTAAACTTACAAGCTGAATATATATTATATTTATATATATATAGTATGATATTATATATATTATATTAGATTATGTAATTAGTATATAGGTATATATATATATAAATATATAATGGGTATATATTATATATAATATTAATGTAATCAATAATGTAGGAAATTATAAACTTTATACAATTGTTGAGAGGAGAGAGTGAACGGGTGATATAAAGACATACCTCACTTTCTCTTTTTTTTTCATTTCTTTTTTCAGTTTTTTTTTGACAGAAATTGTAATTTTTTAGTTCGACACCTCTCCAAATAGGTTGAGCATTAAGTAATTCCATAAAAATTAGTATTAAAAAAACTTTTATAATAACTAAATGTTTCATAAAAAAATATAATGAATTAAGATTTTAATGTGTAGTCGCATAAAATTTTACGAGAAGTCAAGCATAATTACATTGAAAGCTAGAATTTGCGCACACATACGTACATACACTTATTCAATTAATATATATATATAGGGGGCTATAATATAATATATATATATATATATATATATATATATATATATAATATATATATTATACTATGATAATAATATATATATATATATATATAGAGAGAGAGAGAGAGACGGAGAGAGGACGGAGAAAGAGAAGAGAGACAGCAAAATATTATAGTATCCCTCATAACATCTTGCTAAATCAATTACGCATTAGTAGTAGTATATATATATATTATATATATATAATGATATATATAAATATATATATATGATATTATATATATATATATATATATATAATAATATATATATAATATATATAGCTATATATATGATTAATATAGTGATATATATAATATTATATATATATATATATATATATATATATATAGATATACGGTATTGATATATATTATATAATATATAATATATAATATATATATATATTCCGAGTTTACCTAGTACTGCAAACCACTATTTGCAACAACTAGAATATACCAACTCTTTAAGATATATATATATATAATATATATATATATATATATATATAAATATATATATATATATAAATATATTAGTATTAGTATATATATATATAAGTTAATTTATTATATATATATATAATTAGTATATATAATAATTATACTATATATATACTAATATTATATTATATATATATATATAATATATAATATTATATTATATATATATATATATATATATATATATAAATATATATATATATATATACCATATATATAGTATATTCACAGAAAAGAGAAGGTTCTTAAAATAAAGGAAACAAAAATCATGAAAGTTTCCTTAACCAAAAATCGAGAAGCCCACCACCTGGTCAAAGGCTCAGGTTTTTCAACAACATTTAGGGCAAAAGGGTGAAACCCTCCGCAGGTAAATAGTATATATAATATAGATATTATATATATATATATATATATTATATAAGTCCTATATATATATATATATTATATATATATATATATATATATATACTTATAATATATAATAATTATATATATATCATATATTATATATATGGTTATATACCTATATATATATATATAATATATATATATAATGATATATATCACACCTATTTCAAGACTGAGAGTAAGGTTGCGAGTATACTTGCCCACTGGAAACAGAAAAATAGTAGAGGGAATATGATGCAAGTCGAAAAGAAAGGCCCAGCCTTACCGCCCCTTTTCTATACCTTTTAGTGAGAACTAATCGCAGTCAGAAAAGCCACCCATATCAGTTTCACCGAGCCGCACGGACTCCCTCACTAAAAGGCGATCGTGTCAAGGAGTAGGGCTCGATGCCTTGGCTTCAGTTGTTC
>JABUQX010042593.1:45000-55000 GCA_015478945.1 Trachelipus rathkii | reverse complement strand
TATATTATATATATATAAAGATATATATATGATATGTTAAGAAAGAAAGAACATTTAATGAGGAGGTAAAGAATTACACTGCCTTTCTCTGGATTGAACCACGCGCATGTGCGCGGTGAGGACAATATTGCCCGGTGCGGATTATACAAACTGAGGCCATCCTCTAACCAAAAAAGTTAGATTATCAAGAAACAGTTATAAAGCAACCGAGTTCCAGTCAAGGCGACATCACCAGGTGTCCAGCCTGTCCTATCTCTCGTTCTTTATATTTTAGATGTTAATATTGCATAATATTCGCAATTATATAAGATGTTAAGAAGAACATATAATGAGAGGTAAAGAATTAATGCCTTCTCTGGGATTGAACCATTATATGCAATATTTAACATTTTAAAATATAAAGAACGAGAGGTAGGACAGGCTGGACACCTGGTGATGTCGCCATGGACGGAACTCGGTTGCTTTTAACTGTTCTAATCTTACTTTTTTTGGTTTAGAGATGGCTCAGTTGGTACAAGCAACGGCATATTGTCCGTCCCGCGCAACATGCGGTGGTTTCAATCCAGAGAAGGCAGGTATAATTCTGTTCCTTCTCATTATGGTGTCTTTGCTTAACATACTTATTATAATTGCGTAATTATGCAATATGTTAAATGAGGGTATAATATAAATATATATAGTAAATAATATAAGTATATAGGTTATATATAGTATATTTATATATATATAATATATATATATAATATATAATATATATAATATTATATATTATACCAATAAAATCACATGACCCTAACGTGGAGATGACCCTTACCCTTAATAATAAGTCTATCAAATAGACATAATGCTTAATGCTATTTTATAGTAATTATATAATATATATATATATATATATATATATATATATTAATATAATAAGTATGATATTATATAGGTCTATATATATATATTAGTATATATTATTATATATATGAGAGGAGAGGAAGAGATGAGAGAGGAGAGAGGAGAGATGAGAGAGGAGAGAGAGAGAGGAGAGAGGTGAGGATAGGAGGGAGAGAGAGAGAGAAGAGAGAAGGAGGACTGAGAGACCGTGAATTAATTAAGTTATATGATGCAAGATAGTATGTACGCCAGGTTAGGTTGGTTACGTTAGGACAATGTTAGGATGGTATATTTAGTTCGGCTAGGTAAGGAGAGACTAAATTAAGCAGAACGGTAGATTGTTAAGGCGTGGCCTTATAATTAATAAGCTCTTTGTGCTAAGATTCGTATTTTATGCAACAGGCACCGGCACCTCGTAGGAACTTTAAACTATCAAATTCGAGTTCTATTGATCCGTTAACATATATTGCACATTGACGTCAATAGTGTTGTAAATTGCATGTTTGCTAACCCAGCACCGCGTCCGCACCGGCTCCGGCACATGAGACTTCTCAGTCTCTGACTTCTTATTCCTTTTTCATCCTCTGCCACGCACTCTGTGCTTTTCGACTAGGGCCCCATTCTGGGAATCCTCAAACTCACTTAGGGGTTCTAAAACCCTCATAATCGAGCTCTACGGGTTTATAAACATATATCAGAACACCTAACTTGACATATACTGTAATTTGCTTGTAGCCAGATTTCCGCTCCGGCTCAGTGCTCCGCATCATGAGCTTTCTCAGTCTCTGAATTCGGTTTCTTTCTACATCCTTCCTCCATCTTCCTTTGCTATGCATTCCATGCATTTCTTCTTTTTTTCTTCTGGCTCCGGTACAGTGTTCCGGCACGTGAGTCAAATCAGACTCCGTTTCCTTCTTCAATTCCTATTCCTTAGCCGAATCCTGTCGGATATTTATTTTTCGTCTACCTGCAACCATTTCCAAGTTTAGGGGCTCGGCTCCCTCACTTGGAGTGGGGTGTTAGGTGGCGTAAAACCACGGCTCCGGGAAGCTGATGTCACCAGCTGTTGGAGTGCCAAGTATGGTGGGGATAGGACAAAAAGATGGTAGCTAACTCGAGGTTGCCAGATTTAACAACAAATCACTCCTGCTGGTTTCGGTTCCCTTACACAAAAATTAAGTGTTGGTTTATATAACTTATTATAATTTTGTTCGATTGTTTTTCATTATAATAAGACAACCACAACACGAAGATAGACGATTTAAATATCGATATGCTTGTGTTAAAAGAACCGATAAATCGATTGTGTAATCAGTCAGAAAATTGGAAACCTTTTTTATAACCGAAATCATTGGAAAACTATTGGAACCAAAAAAACCTGTTAATTGAGAGTTAAACCTCTGTTCTAGGATGTTAATTTAAACTCAGAGCAACGGTCTTGCCGACCTCATACGTTCTTCACTACCTTAGAAAAATCCATACTGGACACTAGTTAAGGAGTCAAGAAGTCTAACGAAGTTCTGGCAAATTTCCAAGTCAACTGTCGACTATTGACTTGGATTTGACTGCACGTTCAGAAGCTTCCAAAATCCTAAGTATACGGTTCTCGCAGACCTCAAAAACAGTCTCTCCGGCATTGGAAACCCCATCCTTGTCGTCAAGCCTGAAAAGCACCTAAAACAAAAAAAGGCAGAGAAATGTTCATTCAGCAACATTTCGATTCTAGGTGCTTTCATAATGCTGCTAGGAAACGCTTGTTTGAGAGTCCCATGAAAACACGCTTGAAACTTTTAAACCGATACGACGTTTGTCGAAGTTTAGCAAATAAAACGCGTTTATTTTACCTGAAAAAATACATTAAATAGATAGGGGGAAAAATATAAAAGAAGAATACACAAGTTCAGAACATTTCAGAAAATTCGAGCGAACATGTTAAGATGTTTCGAAGTGAGCATTAATATATACCTATGATATTATATTATATATTATATATTAATATTATTATATACTATTATATATTATATATTATATGAGTATATACTCGCTATTATATATAGTAGGTTATATATATATATTTATATTATATATAATTATTTAGTATAATATGATAATCAAGAAAATAAATATAAAACAATAAATCCAATATTTTCAAAACCCTTTTGCCATATGCCATAAAATTAAAGTTATTTATTTTAATTATCTATACAGCATGACACACAAATAATATATATATATATATATATATTATATATATATATATTTATATTGTATATATATATATATATATAATATATATATATATATATTATATAGTTAAACTATCAAGTATAATATAAATATATATATGATATATATATAGTAAATGTGATATAGGTATAGTGATATACTATTATTTGAATGATTTCTTGTTTAAGTGTAGCCCAGCCACTCACGGGTCTGAGCCCTTTTCAGGTTGGGGGCAGGATAATATTAAAATCACAAACTATGATAGGGAAACCCGCAAATCCCAACCTAACGTTAATAGGCCACTCGAATATATTATTGTATTATATATACGTATATATATTTATATATAATATATATTATATATATATATATATATAGGTATATATATATAATATTAGGAATAAAATTATATATACTTAGTATTATATATATTATTACTATATTATTATTATATATTGAAGATTAGTTCATTAATTTGATAACCTTTGGAATCCACAAATCAGATGACCAACAATAACAAATAAGGAAACAGAAAATATAGCCTTTAACGTGAGTCTTTGATCCGTTCAAGCCAGTAAATAGAAAAAATTAAAGCACTAAGAAATACGAAATAGATTAAAGAAAAAGGCTTTTAAAATTATAACCTCAATAGAATACATGAGGAGAATAAGCCATAAAAAAATTTTAATCATTTCCATTCTCAAAAGAAGTAAAAGCGAGAAAAAAGAAATTTAAATTAAACTTTCCTTTTAAAAGCAACAAAAAAAAAATGAAATGAAACCAAAACAGAGTTAGATATATATTATATATTATATATATATATTTAATACCTATAATATATATAATATATATATATATATATATAAATATATTTATAAATATTATTATTATGATGGTTATATATATTATATAGATGTATATAATTATATATCATATTATTATATATATATAGTATATAAATAATAATATATATAAGGAGGTGGTGACCGTATTTTATATCTAAGGTCGCTATTTTCCTGTTCGAGACGAATATTGCTTGAGGGGCATGTTTAGATAGTTGAGAAACTTTATAAATAAGGAAGTGATATATTATATATTATATCATATATTTTTATATACAATATATATAGTAATATGGATAAATATATATATATATATATATATTACTTTAGACGTAATTATGTAGTATTAGGATTTCCATTGTTTATATAACTAATTAAATATATTCGATAATTTTATATATAGAGTACGAGTGGCCGTATCCAGAATATTTTTTTCGGTGGGGGGACCAAACAAAAAAAATCTTTCTTCTAGTATCACACCTTAGCTTAGGTAATATTAGTTATTGGTATGATATATATATTATAGTATATATATATATCAATATATTTATATATAAATAGGTATATTAGCTACTATATATAGTTATATATAATTTTATATGGAAGGACAAAATATTAAATTTCTAAGAAAAAGAAATGGGAAGAATTTAACGGATTTAGAAGAGTACCTAAAGTGTTTAAAGTTAATGAAAGTCCGAGATAACATCTTCATTTTTATTTCAAATATTTCTTAATTTAGTGTACCGCACAGTCCAATTAAGTCTTTCATCTCAATAGTGTTTCTCAAGTAGGTTTTCAGAAGTTTTTAATGTTGAACAGCTTATTTCTACTTCGAAGCATGAAAACAATGGGTAAAATGGCCAGTGATTTGCAACAAGATAAATAGCTTATTGGAAAATGTGACTGGCGAACAAGAAAACTAGTCCATCTATTGCGGTTTGGTTGAACGACCTGTGCGTTGTGATGCCATTGTTCAATATTCCATAGAATCCCATTCTTGTTTTACTTAAATCTTCGACTTTTGGGCTTTCGAGATTTTCCTTGTAAAATATTTACTTACAAGTACTTTTATATCCTCCTACATATGGCCATTTACACCGGTCGGTTGGTTTGACATAAGTGCTAGGAAAACTTTAAAAACTTCTCTACCTATATGCTGATATTAAATTCAATTTCAAAAATTGGGTATTAAGAATTTATGAAATGTGCGATAATAAGTCTTTGGGTTGGAAGTAAGAATGTTGGGTCGGTATTTCGGGAGTTTGTTTAATTCTTAGTTACAGCAATTTCCAATACTCAGTTAGATTTCAGATGCGCTTACACAATGCTTCAAAAATTACGCTGAAACTCCTAAATGTTTGCATTTTCTATTGATGGTTTCAAGTTTTAGTTTTATCTAATGAGACTTACGAGATTTGTTCCGAACAGCGACGAACGTGGTTTGAGAATTTAATTTAACTTTTGTACTTTATATTGAAAGTGTTTTTAACGAGTATGATATTATTAAATTTTTAGTTTGTAGTAGAAATTTCAGGGTGCGAGGGGGGGGGCAATGGCACCCCTGACCCCCCGTAAATACGCCACTTGTAAGTATATTTGTCATTATATTATTAGAGTTAATTATAGTGTAGCTTATGATGCTTTTATAGTTTTATAGGTTAAGTTGCTTTTAATAAATGAATATAATTATATATATAATTATAGTCTTATAGTATATATAATTATAAATATAACATATATAACATATATAACCCTGGAAACTTTCTAAGTATATATTTTTTTTCCTAAGCGTACAATAGTGCGGTGAGAAAGTTGCCGCTTCATTGTTAATGCTGTTTGCTTACAACCTTAAAATTTGGTGGAGATGTTGTTACCGCGACAACTTACTTAGCCGGATGCCCCAAGAGTGTTGATTGTGAATGCATTTTTTGATAAACTAGGCAACAATTTCTCCTATAAGTACCGCTCACATGAATTATCATTTGGCCAGGGGCTAGGGTCATCCAGTAATCTTTAAATAGTGAAACTAGTACGTAAACATGTACGTTATTAGTGCAAACATGTAACCACACAAAATTTAGGTCAACATAGATTAAACTTGCTCTTGTTGCTCAAACAATTTTCGACATTATATAATTTCTTTAATAACTTTTCATGATGCACGAAACACTTTTAACTCCTTTCCCACACATGTTTGTTCGCGCCTTCTGTGAATACGCATGCACTGGAATATCTACGTATATGGGGCTCAGTGAATCTTTGTTTTTCGATATTATCTAGTATAAATACTTTTGTTTACAATCGATGGTTGTTACATCTTCGATATCAGAGATGTTTCAAGTTATGTCTCGAAGATAGATACCGGTGTTATGTTTAATTGGTATATAGTCATATTTTTGATTTTTCGTTATTAACAAATCTACTATAATATAATAATAAACCATCGTCAAATATGTAATATAAATATTTATTACTGCATAGTCCATACATATTAAACAATTAGGATGAACTCGGAGTCTACGACCGTCAATTTCAATTCACAAGTTTTTTACTTCCAATAAATTTTGAATGCTTACACTCTTTTACTTTTCTCTTCCTTAAAATTTGATCATGAATGTTGATTAAAATAAAACAGTAATTATGTTGTAATTTTTGTAGTACCCCTGCACAAGACAGGGTATAAAAAGACTCAATGTGTTATGTTATATAATACTATTTATCACTTTATAACTTATAGATTAAATATATATATATATAAGGATTTTTCTTCATTCTTTTAAGACACGCCTTATGTATATATTATATATATTTATAAAAACGGATTGGTGATAGATAAACTTATGTGGATGAGATCATTTTATATATTAATATAGAATAGCTGAACGAGGTTAATAGTAATAATAGAGTGGATCTATTATCCTATGAAGTGTATTCGCTAATATTTCGAGATTATTGATAAGTAATTTATTGAGAGTAAACTATTATGGTAGAAGATCAGAAGAGATCTCTTTTAATGAATAACATATTTCATGAAAGGTGCTCAGGTAAAAATTAGAAGTGATGAGACAAAGTGCAAAATTTTTAAATACATTAAATTTATTTTCCAAAATAGCAATAATAAATTAGCTACTTATAATAAATATAAAAAAGATGCTCTTTTTAATATTTACTACTTCTTACAAGGCTGTTACTTCTCTTCATAGAAATCCAGAGTTCCTCTAGTTAGGGAACTTCGAAGTACACCACACTTGGTGACTTTACTACTCTCCTACTAATACATGTGGGAAGAATGTCAAAACATTCAACATTCTTAACGATCTGAAACAGTTGATTAAGGATCCTAGGCACATCCCAGATTGTCCGAACCAATTCTTGAGCACTCTTGTTTTGTGTTTAACCACTACTATCCTCGTTACAAATACACCATTTTGCCTCTTATCAGTAACTCTGACCACAATCTTGTATATTTTAATTATAACACCTCTCCTGCAGCTCCACTATGCCCGAAGCGTATTTTCATTAATCGGTATAATTGGGGGGGCATTGCGTTTTTTCTTTGCTACATACCCTTGATATGAATCCTGTTTTGACTCGGATGAACTTCGGCGTCTGCTGAAAAAGTAGGGGCCGTAATCATCGAGGGAATGGGCAGGTTCATTTCACTTTCAACTAAATCTTTTTCTCCTCAAAATAAGTGGTTCGATGGTACCTTTTCTCGTGCCCTTCAGGATAGAGACAATGAATATCGAGAATGAAAAACTCTTCTCTTATCACTCTTGCTATTTTTGTTCAGCTCAGAATCCTTGCAGGGATATTATTCGTCAGGCCAAAGGAAGTGCGCTGGTGTCCTTGGATCTCCTGCTGATAAAAATTTGTGGCCCCCTGCCGAAAACATCTCTAATTAACTTCTGTAAATCTGCCTTTCCTCCTCTTATTCGCTCTGATAGATCTGTAGCTAATACTCCTTCTGGAAAGTCTAATCTCTTCGACCTCCTTTTTTAATCAAATTCCACCCTCAACGATTCTGGTATTCCTCCTCCTCCTACTCCTTCTCCTTTCAGTATCCCATGGCTCTGCCTGTGATTACACATGATCGTATGCATAAGATTCTGAGATCTGTAAATGTCAGGAAATCTAGTGGCCCAAACGGAATTCCTTCCCGTGTTTTGAGTGAATGTGCTTCTGAGCTGGCGTCTGTCCTTGTTGGGCTCTACTAGCTTTCGTAAATACTGATACTTTCCCTCAATGTTGGAAGAGCGCATATGTTCAACCGACCACGAAGAGGGGTAACCACTCTGGAATTTCTAACTAAAGCTCTCACTTGTATTCTGTCTAAAATCTTTGAAACCTTCCTCATCTCTCATTTCCTGGATCATCGAGAATCTCATTCCCTCCTTTCAGATCACTACTATGGCTTCCAACTATCGAGGTCAACTTGTGACACCCTTTCCTGTCTTACTGATTATGGTTTTTCTGTCCTTAGGGACTATGTAGAGTCTTATGTGCTGGTGTTTGACATATCCAAAGCTTTTGATCTGGTATTTGACATATCCAAAGCTTTTGATCTGGTATGGCATGTGTCACTGCTCTCTAAGCACCTTTCCTTTGGGCTTTCTCCTTCTCTTTGCTTACTCTTTTATAGTTTTCTCTCAGATTGTTCCATATTGGAGTTTGTTGATAGAACGACCTCTTCTTCCTTTCCTGTTATTGTGTTTTTTTCAGGGTTCAGTTCTGTCTCCAACTTTATTCTTACTTTTCATTAACGATCTTCTCAGTAGCGCTTCCAATGCTGTTCAATCTTATGCCGATAACTCAACAGTCCATTTTTCCACTCATTGTAAATCTGCTCTCTCTCTCTCTCTCTCTCTCTCTCTCTCTCTCTCTCTTCTCTCTCTCTCTCTCTCTCTCTCTCTCTCTCTCTCTCTCTTGCATCTAGACTTATTTCTCGACTTCAGCATTCCGATTTTATTCTTGCCGATCTGGATGGTATTACCCGGTGGGGTCTTCTCAACTTATGAAATTCAACTCTTTTTAAAAACTCTATTTCTTCACACTTCTCTTTCAAAAACACCTCCCAACATTTCTATCTCCTTCTACGGCTCTCCATATTCCGAACAGATACTCCAATTATATAGGGGTTTTATCCGCCCTTGTATGGAGTACTGTTCTCACATTTGGGGGATGCTACATTTCAACCCTTCTTTTGGATAGGGTTGAGGCTAAGGCTAAAAGACTTATAAATTGTTCCCTGCTTTCAAACTCCCTTGACCCTCCATCCCTGGGACGTGATGTTGTTGAACTATCTCTTTACTATAGGTATTACAACGGCAAATGCTCGAGGGGAGTTGACCTCTCGCATTCCATCAACATTGTATCTCCCTAGTAGCATAATAGGTGGCTTTCTTTCTCATGAATTCGGTGTGAACATTGGAAACCCCCAGGCTTGTTCGTTCTGTTGCCTCCTTCTTTCCAGTCACCTCTCTTCTGTGAAACTCCCTGATTTCATCTGTTTTTCCTCCTATATTTAATCTTTCTCTTTATTTAAGACTTCCTTCGGTGCTCATCTCAGAGATTTATGGTAGGCTTGGGATGAGTGGGTTTTCCTCTAATCTCAATTTTATAATTTTGTCCCCCCTTGAATAAGGCTGTGCCTTTGAGTGGTGGTTATTTGTAAATATATATATATATATATATATATATATATATATATATATATATATATATATATATATATATATATATATATATATATATATATATATATATATATATATATATATATATGGATGAAAATAAATGCATGCTCGCATTACAAATTGTACATAAATATTAAGTCCCAGGTGGGTTTGAACCCTTGCCCTATGATGTTAAAATCAAGAGTTTTACCTCCCAGCCATGATAGGCTATAAGGAAATCTACCAAGGATTGATGATATTCCACCATCGGTTATCCTCCGGAAGACTCCCCCGCCTACACTCGGGCCAGGGGCAAGACTGGGTAATTTTTTTATCGGGACTGCATATTGTATGGATGAAAATAAATGCATGCTC
>JABUQX010042593.1:27500-30000 GCA_015478945.1 Trachelipus rathkii | reverse complement strand
TATGATTGTGATTATGATTATGATTATGATTATGATTATGATTATGATTATTATTATTATTATTATTATTATTATTATTATTATTATTATTATTATTATTATTATTATTATTATTATTATTATTATTATTATTATTATTATTATTATTATTATTATTATTATTATTATTATTATTATTATTATTATTATTAATATTATTATTAAAAAAGTAAGATTTCTTGTTTCATTTTCAGATATTCTGTTTACTTTTTTTCATGATTTCTAAAATTATTTTTATACATTATACTGGGGAGCACATATTTTATTGAATGAAATCTGACACACGATTGTAATGAATTTGATGAGTACGCTGAATACAAATTTTAACTCTGTTTGACTCTATAAGGTCCTGATTCTTGTCAAACGGTAAATCGTGTGTTAAGGAATTTCTTCAAGTTTCGTGAATACAAACAGTTCAAACTACAGTATAATTACGTTATTACGATATAAATAACTTAAAAAAAGAAAACACAGTTATAAAAGTTTATACTGCGGCAAAAAGTTTCTTTTATAAGGCTTTCTAGCGTATTTGCTTGTTGATGGCATTTCTCTTTTCAAGCACCAGTGGTAATCAGCCACCATGTTGAAATTCCAGCCCCCTTGGTACCGTTCCTCCATAACTTTTATATCTTGGTGGAATTTTTCCCCTTGTTCATCACTTAAATTACTTGGAAATTTGTCAAGATATCAATTTAAAAAAGGCATTTTTATGCTTATATTGCAACCTAACTCTTTGTAGTCTCTTATTTTTTTTTACGATTTCTTCGTAGTTATCTGCTCTATAATTGCCCAAAAAGTTTTCTGCCAAGTCTACGAACGAGAACAAACATTTTTTTTGGCGTTCATTAATGATATCTGGAAAATTGCTGTCTTTAATTAATATTCTTATTTGTGGGCCGTCGAAAATTCCCGCTTTAATTTTTTCATATCTTAAACTTGGTAATTTTGAAATTATGTATTTAAAACGCAGTCACCTTTCGTATCTAAAGCTTTCATATATTGTTTAATAAGGCCTTGTTTAATATGCAGAGGAGGAAATATGATTTTATCTCTCCTCACTAAAGGTGGATTAATTAAGTTTTGTTCTGCGACAGCAAGTGATGGTCATGCTGGCCAGATTTGTTTGAAATAAATGTTTTGCCTTGGCTCTGCTGTTCCATAAGAAAAGGAAGCCGGGATATTTACTACACCCTCTTTGTTGTCCTAGCAGGAATTTAACCATTTTTAAGTCAACATATTTGATTCATTCGTGATTCCTAAATTTGACATGTTCATACTTTTCTTTTTATTTCGTTGAGTGCCCAATCGATATCGAGCCGTATAGATTGCCTTTATGCAACAACACACACTTAAGACTTCTTATCGAGCTGTCTAAAAACAAGCGCCAGTCATTTGTATCTTAAAACCCAACCTCAATCTTCTTTAGCAAACCAGGTATGTCGCAGCTATATACTAAACTATCTTCTGTTCTAAAATATTTAAGAAGTTCTTTTTCTTCTTTTCTGTAAAATGAAATGTATGTGTTTGAAGTAAGCACGTTTTTCTCTTTAGGTCTTGAGGCTAAAATTTCCGCAGCTCTCTTTGGCAAATTTAAATCTCTTATAAGATCATTCAGCTCAGCCTGGCTATAATTTTGCCGATTGTTTTGACTTTCAAATACTCGCGGTCAAAATCAATGTCTGACTCTTCAGAGTCCATAACAGTATCTCCAGAAACACTTTCATCGAATTCTTGAGTTGGCAAATTCTTACAACTTGGAATGGGAATCTCATTTGAATGTAGCACTGGTCTTATCGCGATGTAGAAATTTGGGTGCTCGATACAATGTTCATTTTTCTTGGTGAAGCCCGAAGTCTTGATAAAGCAAAAATAGCAATCGGTCTCGTGGTTAGAAGATTCTCGCTACACCTGATGTGGGAAAAAATTGTAAAGCGTTAATAAAAGTGACCAAATACTTGTTTTTATGAATTTTATCAAAAGTTATCACCCAAAAATTTAACATTTTTATGTGTTTCAACTTTATGCAATATTTGAGATTCTTGTAAAAGTTTTCGGTAATTTTTTGCTTATTATATCTTACAATAACATTTAGGTAAGTTACAGTATACAAGTGATTCAATTTCGTAGTTTTATGAAATCATAAACTTACCATCGGAACTTCAATGGTATTTTTGAATCCGAACCCTTCGTTCAATATCGCAGTCTTCAGTGCATATAGTGCAGAGTTTGTGCGGAGCTCACGATATATCTTAGTCCCCCAGTTTTATGCCAAAATAGGCTAATTAAACTCTTTTTAGGAAGTCAATTATATTTGCTCGTTGATGTGGAAGTGTAAAATTTCCACAGATATTGCAGAAAGACTCAGGGTCGTTTTTGTATTTGAGCTTTCTAGTGTTTGACGACATATCGCTTGACTGTTCTGACAATTTGAAAAGGTATATAAAGCCTTTGATTCACAAAA
>JABUQX010042593.1:17500-22500 GCA_015478945.1 Trachelipus rathkii | reverse complement strand
CGGCGCCGTTTGACAAGCGATGTACGTGTCGCAATCACCACACTGTCAGCAGAGGGGTGTGGCCAACTCAAACTAGCCTGACGATTCGGAGCGGCCCATACCACCATTGCAAGAGTGGTACAGAGGTACGAAGCGACACAAGACCACGCCAGGCGGCCTATCCAAGGCAGGCCACGTGCAACAACGGCCGTAAAAGACAGATATCTACGGCTGAGGGCATGCCTTGATTGCCATGCCTCACCACGTGACCATCAGACCCAGTTACAGATTGTACATGGTACCCGTGCGAACATGGATGCCATTCGCCAACATCTCGTATAATATGGGTATCGACCATGGAGGGCGGCTGGAGACAGATTGCATTTTGCTCGCCAATACCTGCATTGGCGGCAGGAGGATTGGTCACATGTTCTCTTTACGGACGAGTCCCGCTTCAATCTGTACAGCTCCGACAGACGTTTCAGAGTCTACCGGCGACGTAATGAGAGATTCGCAGAATGAACTATGCACCAGAAACCACCTTATGGTGGTTGGTTGATGATGATGTGGGGAGGAATACCGTACACGGCACGTACGAAGTTATACGTGTTCGATTGGGGTTCCCTAACAGGTCCAAGATATATCAAGCACATACTGGAGCCATATGTCCTACCATTTACCCACTACGTCGGTGACACCTTTGTTTTCATGTAGGACAACACCCGGCCGCACCCTACAAGATGTGATCCCGACTATCTCCAGGCGGTCTGAATTCGAATGTTAGACTGGCCCTCCTTCAGTCCGAATCTCAACCCCATCAAGCATATCTGAGATATGCTGAAAGGGCGCTGCGATGGCTAAAGCACTCACCACAAAGCCTTATTGAACTGCGCCAGACGGTTGTACGCTTATTGGAAGAGCTGTCACAGGACGCCATACAGGACATCATCTCCAGCATGCATCGATGTTGTGAAGCTGTCATCCCAGACAGAGGAGGCCACACAATTTACTGAGGGATACAAGACGCAGGTATAGAGGCACCCAGAACACCGCTATCACGGGGCATTGTTGCTCCCTCGACATATGGGACTATGTGCCCGATTCCCGTGGGCTTCAACGGCCCGTCATAACATTCCTCCCTATATGTATAACCATGTTCTTTATATTAACATATATATACTAACTCTTAATGTCGTTTCAATATTTACCTATGTTCCTTCGTTCCATTGGTGCGTTAATTTTGCTGAGTAGTATATATATAAAATATAAATATATATATATATATATATATATATATATATATATATATATATATATATATATATATATATATATATATATATATATATATATATATATATATATAGATATATATATATATATATATATATATATATATATATATATATATATATATATATATATATATATATATATATATATATATATATATATATATATACATATATATATATATATATATATATATATATATATATATATATATATATATATATATATATATATATATATATATATATATATATATATATAATACAGCGTTTTATTTATTTTAGATCTAAAATTGGTTAAACAATGAATAAAATCAATAAATAAATACATTAGATAATTGAATAAAAAAACTTAAATCTCAGAAATTAAATTTAATAAATTAATTAAATAAATTAAATTTATTTATATCTTCGTAAAATGACTTCAAATCATTTTAATTTTCTTATTGGAACAAAATTTCCAAAAATTGTTTTAAATTTCGTAAAAAAAAAATGCAAAGAAAATCAATTTCTTATTTACTAATTTTACTAATATATCGTAAATAGATTTTGGAATGTTTAAGAGAATTTCCAAAATATGAGAGAATTTAGGAGAATTCTCCAAACCTAGCAACATTTTGGAGAATTCTCCAAACCAACATTTTGGAGAATTCTCCTAAATTTGAGGATAGGTAGGAGAATTCTTGAAAATCTGACGACGTTTTGTAGGAATTTTCAAAAATATAATAAAATTAGTTGTTACCTTTAATCTTTCGTAAACAGGTTAAACGCACTATATATATATATATATATATATATATATATATATATATATATATATATATATATATATATATATATATATATATATATATATATATATATATATATATATATATATATATGGAGAGAGAGAGAGAGAGACTTCCATTTATCTTATTAGAGCGTTTCTAATCGCACACGATCCATCATCAGTTCAGAATAATAAAAAAGAAACAAAAACAAAATTAACGCTAAAACTATGACAAAGTGAAAGATAAAAATAATATAAAAAAAAAATAAAAAAATAAATAAATGACATGTACCCAAAATACATTAGAATAGATTTAAATTAATTAATTAATTTTAATTATCTCATTGAGATAATTAAAACAGAAATATAAACTTAAATGATAAGATCAGAGAGAACATCTAAAATAAACAGTAATAAAATGATAAATCGTGAATATAATAATAATAATAATAATAATAATAATAATAATAATAATAATAATAATAATAATAATAATAATAATAATAATAATAATAATAATAATACTGATAATAATGATAATAATAATAATAATAATAATAATTAATAATAATAATAATAATAATAATAATAATAATAATAATAATAATAATAATAATAATAATAATAATAATAAAGGGGTATTAATAGAAAAACAATGACAATAATTGTAAAAAAATAGTGACAAATAATTATGACAAGAAATAAAAATAAGAATAATAACAAAAGATGGTAACAAAATAATGAAATAATGACGAAATGATGAAAAATTGAGAAAAAATAATGACTAAAATGAATGACCAAAAATATTGTAATAAAAAATAATGACAAAAAATAATGACAAAATATAATGACAATAAATATTGACAGAAAATAATGACAATAAATAATGACAAAATAATAACAAAAATAATGACAATAAATAAAAAATAAAATATAAAAAAGAATAAGAATGGGAATCAGCATAAAAATAAAAAATAAAAATAAATAAATAAAATTAAAAATGAAAAGGGAAAAAAGGAATAAAAATGAAATAAATGAAATTAAAATAAAAATAAAATAAAAATAAAATAAGACGTCACCAAATGTGGAGAGGATCAGAAGGAGCATTAACATCAAGGGAAGGAGACGTTTTTTATGTACAAAAGATTCAAGGATTTTCCTATCAGGCTCAGAAGGAAAAAGTCTGGTAAGGGGTGTACCCTTTCTGAAAGAAACTCCCAGATGTTTACTGGCCTTAATGGTGAATTTGAAGGTCAGTTTCTCCAATGTATCTGGCGTACAGCCAGCACACTTGAAAATATACACCAAAGAGGACCTATGTAGCAAGGGCAGTGAATCCTTAAATTTGAGAAAGGCTAGCCAGCCAATATAGATCTTATATGCTCTTGTGAGGATAAAATCTAAAAAAAAATTAGTACCCAGAAATGTAGTGGATGGCTTTCTATAAACGACTTAGAAAAACCAGAATCAGTACGTGAGACCATCACATCCAAGAAAGGAAATAGAACCACTAATCTCCCCCTCCATGGTAAATCGAATATTAGGATGCTTGGAACTGAGATAGTTCAAAAATTGGCGAGCATGGTCTTCACAATTGAAAAGAAGAAAACAATCATCAACCTAACGCCTATAAAGAAGAAGCCTGTATCAAGGTGGACAGTCATTGAACCAACTAGTTTCATGAGCACATAAAAAAGCATTAGCAATGGTGGGTCCCAAAGGAGAACCCATGGCCATTCCATCAATCTGCCAGAAATATTCGTCATTAAACTTGAAAAAGAAGCTAGTAACAAATGGTCGAAAGAGAAAATGGTCGACAGGTGAAAAGGTCAAAATTTGCCAAAAAAATCTGGTTATTTAGAGCTTAACGAATTCAGCAAAACTTAACTTAACCTAACCTAACCTTACCTAACCTAACCTAACCTAACCTAACCTAACCTAACCTAACCTAACCTAACCTAACCTAACCTAACCTAACCTAACCTAACCTAACCTAACCTAACCTAACCTAACCTAACCTAACCTAACCTAACCTAACCTAACCTAACCTAACCTAAAGCCTGCGGCGGGTTGTACGGAAAGTCTTTGGATATAACAATCAAGCGTTGACATAGAATTAACCAAATTAACAAATTGACAAGAGTCAGAAAGAGAAAAGGCATTAACACTCAGGTGATTAAGAAATGATACCAAAAATTTAGCAAAATTATAAGTAGGAGTGTTGATGGCAGGCAAAATTAGACGCAAAGGGACACCGGTCTGATATGTATTAATGTTAACGTTCCTTCTGCTCTTTTTCACATTTTTTTGACGTCTTATTTTATTTTTATTTTTAATTTCATTTCATTTCATTATTCATTTTTCATTTTCATTTTTATATATTTTCATTTTCATATTTATTTTTATTCAATTTTATTTTTTTTTCATTTTTATGCTAATTCTTATTCCTATTTTTTATTTTTTGTTATTATTTTTATTATTATTTTTGTTATTATATCTTGTCATTATTAATTGTCATTATTTTTGTCATTTTTTTTTGTCATTTTTTTCTATCATTATTTATTGTTATTATATTTTGTCATTATTTTTGTAATTTTTTGTCATTTTTTTGTCATTACTTTTTGTCACTATTTTTTGTAATATTTGTTTTTTGTTTTGTTTTTTAATATTATTATTATTGTCATTATTTTTCATCATTTCGTTCTTATTTCATTATTTTGTTAACATTTTTTGTCATTGCTCTTGTCATTATTTTTGTAGTTATTTTTGTTATTTTTTCTTGTCATTATCTTGTCATAATTTGTCATTATAATTTGTAAATTTTTGTCATTATTATATTTTTGCTATTATTTTTTCCTTGTTTGTCTATTTATACTCCTTAATTATTATTATTATTATTATTATTATTATTATTATTATTATTATTATTATTATTATTATTATTATTATTATTATTA
>JABUQX010042593.1:0-15000 GCA_015478945.1 Trachelipus rathkii | reverse complement strand
AATAATAATAAAAAAAATCTTAAAAAAAAAATGCGATATATAGACATATAAAATGCGATAAAGAGACGTACGCAAAATTATTACCAGTAATGACTCGCTGAGCAAAATTTATTGCCAGAAACTTCAATTTAAAAATAATAACTAACTAATGTCTGTATATTGTATTTTTGTTATAAAATATTTTTATAATTTAAAAAATTATCTATGATATATAACTTGCAGTGTATATTTAGTAACATTAAAAGTGAATTGGACGATGTATCCTTTCAACAATTTAATATTAATACAATTATAATTATATCCTTTCTTCAAAAATTTAATATAATTATATTAATATAATTATAATTATATTAAATTATAATTTATCTTTATAATGAATCGAAAAAAATATTGAAAGTGCAAATGGTCCATTTTATGCTATATATTTTAAATTATTTTTATTCACCACTACTTTCTAATCGTAGGGTATGGTGGGCGGAGTTTCCGGTAAATATATGTTCGTATGCCATGCATTTATGGAAAAAAAATTGGGTTTAAAATATATATTTTTAAAATTTTCCTATTTCTCCCCATATACCTTCCCGTGCGAAATTATTCCTGCATAAATTAATTTTTCTCAATAATGTTTCACTTTTTGGCGATAATTTTTCCATTATTTTTTCTTAATAAAGTTTCCCTTTTTGGCGACAATTTTTTCCATCAATTTTTCTCAATAAAGTTTCTCTTTTTGGCGATAATTTTTTCCACTGTTTTTTTTTTGCACTTTTGACATTTTTTTTGCCGCTTTTCATTCATTATAACATATTTCTAATATATCCTTTAACTTTCGTGAAAATCTAGAACATTCATGATTTTAGAAAAAGTAAATAAATTAGTTTTGATATATTTTTCTTATTTTTATTAAAATTTTTAAAATTTTAATAATTATTTACATAAAATCTACTTAAATTAAAATTATATTTAATTAAAACTAAGCATACAACAATTAAAAGGTGCTAGAGATAAATCTAATAATCCACAAAATAAAATTTCTGACATTTTATATTCTATATTTTAAAGTATATTTTCAAGTTCTAATTTTTGACATTTAAGATTTATTTATTCCATCCTTTTTTTTTTTTTGTTGCTTTCCTTACTTCAGATTCTGAGAAGGACAAACAACATATTCGAAATGACAACTTCTGATGATGCCAAGTTGAACCAAGGAGATGAAGAGAGGCGTGTGTCTGTAGCTTCAAACGAAATGAACGATGATGATATGGACGGTCTGCAGAAACTCACACTTAAAGGTAAGAATGTTTTGAAGAATATTCTTATCAATCGAAAATGAATTATTGTTCTTTTGGGGCTTGGAACACCCTTAAAATAGAAATTATGGGGAGATCTGCAGAAACTCGCATTTAAATATAAGAATCTTCAGGTCAGTCGAAAATATATGAGTTCTTTGGGGCTTGGAACACCCTGTGTGAAAATGATTTGGACAGTCCATAGAAACTCATATTTAATGGTAAGAATGTTCTGCTCATTTGAAAATGAATAAATGGTCTTTGGGGCTTGGAACACCCTTTATGATAGTGATGAAATGAACAATGTGTAGAAGCTCATACTTAAAGGTAAAGTTTTGGTCAATCGAAAATTAATAAAAGTTTTCTTGGGGCTTGAAACACCCCTCCATGATGCTGATATGGAGAATCTGGTAAAACTCCTTCTAAAATGTAAGAATGAGTTGGTCAATATAATATATAATATAATATATAATATACTATAATATATTATAATATAATATAATATATATAATTGCTGGTAAAATTCAGTTAATTTTTAGGCGAAAGGAAATCTGGTCACAAGACGCAATAAGCTTTAAGTTTTCTGAGCAACCTCTGGCTCACACTACTTGTAAAATTGTCAAGACATTCTGGATTAAAAGGTCAAATCTTTTCTTTATTTTGTAGTCAACAGTTCAAGGTAAACGTTAAGATAAGATTTGCAAACTCAATATCTTTGATTGTTTTTTATCTTGGGATTATTTTTCAAAAATTGCCTGTAATTGTTCATGATACTTGATTCCCAGGTACATAGGGTCAAGCTTGCATAAGTATTATGGATGTAGTGCTCAATTTTTGAGAATTTGAGTATTCTCATCTTTCACATGCATAAAATTACAGCAAGATCTCTGAGGCATTTTTCAACCTCTGGTTGGTTAAGTTTTGAGCAACCTGCTGGCTCACTCACTTTGTAAAATCAAACAATAGATGTATAAAGAAAAAATCTTTTCTTTATTTGAGTCACAAGTTCAACGTAAAAGTTAAGACAAATTTGCAAAAGAACTCAATATCTTGATGTTTTATCTTGGGATTATTTTTCAATTCTGTAATTGTTTCATGAGTACTTATTCCCGAGGTACATAGAGTCAAGCTTTTGATATGTAGTAGGATTGGTAGTGTCTCAAGTTTTGAGAATTGTGAGTCTTTTTCACTATTTCAACATGATAAAATACAGCAAGAGCTGAGCATTTTTTTTCTGAACTCTGGTTTCAATTTGTGCAACAAAGGTGTGTTACTTTGAAACATCACATTGAAATCACAAAGGGCACTAAGTACGTAACTCATAAATTCTAAATATGCCCTAGTTATAGGATTCTCCATTGTATGAAGCATATTTTCTACTGTTATTGAAGGATCTTCTGCCAAAGTCAATCTCAAATAAGCTTCCAATGGGGCATACTGCTCCAACACTCTGTCCACACACTGTTTCAAAAAAAGCCAGCGAGTAACAGCAGGAGATAAAATCTTATGAATTTCCACACCAAAGAACTCCTGAAATTCCTTAAAAGCAACTTGTCTGCCGTAGCTTCTACTGAAATGTGATCCTATATTCCTTAGTAAATTCCTTGGAGGCAGCAAGGTGCGCCATGTGGCATGAACATTTCTCACAAACTATGTTGGGAAAATCATTTTTAAGTGGGTGAACACTGATGAATTATGCTCTCCAATCATCACATTTGTTGTGTCTGAGCTCAACCCAACCATGTTCTTCAGTGTAATGGATTTTGTTGTAATAGAATTTTTAAGCAACTTATAAAGTTCTTCGGCTGTGCTGGATCCCGCTTCGATCATATCAAAAAAATTTGTGTTTACCTCACAGTTTTCATCATTCATATACAGTACTGTTATTGCACAATGCTTTGTTGATATAAGGTCAGTTGTATCATCCATAACCAATGAAAAAAAAACAATTGGTTTTTAATTTATCATACAGCTCGTCCAGAAAGTTATTACCCAAAACTCTTTTTATAAGCGAGCAACTTTTGTTCTGTGTACTCCTACTTTTTTAGTAATCTTTGAATCTTGAAATATATTTTTACACAATATAAACAAGCTTGTTCATTAAACTAAAGTCTGCATAATCATTTTCTCGTAAGGATAAAGCGTGTTATTTTTACGTCTTACCCGTTTTAGTGATCACTGGTGAAAGGCTATGCAGAGAACAATTATGGTCAACTGTGTGTTTAAATGGTGGTTTAATATCTGGTGTTGGGTTGCTTTATGAAATTTATCAAGCCTTATTACTTTAGATTTGTAACTCGTAAGATAGTCAATCAAATATTTTACAATAGCACATCATTTTGTACCCGCTTTTTGTAAAACCTTTTCTATGCCATGCCTTTTAAACCCGAGGAATTTTCTAGCCACCTTCGAAAAATCTGTTTCCTTTTCTTAGATGTTGTCAGGCTTACGCTTTTTTAGAACTATGGTTCATGCTACAGTGCTGTGGGGATATCATTATCTCTCTTTCAACTGGATCGAGTTTGACTGTGGCGGTATTTTAGGATTAGGCTCTGATTTTTTCCTATTATGAGTTATTCTAACCATCTAACTGCAAGATTTCTACTTTTCTCTAGCATGTTTGTTGTAGTTTTTAGCAATTACTCAAGCGAAACTGTCATAGCAGTTCACTAGGAAATTTCAATCATGTGTACTGCGATGTGTCATGCCACACAATTTATACTTCGATCAGTACCTCATTATTCTTTTTACTTTGGCTATAAAGCGCTTGATAATCAGACACACTAATTTGCTTCTGAATGAGAAGAAACATAACTATTGATTATTTATTTATGAAGTATGAACTTATGACTTATGAGTTATGATCGACCCGGTTGAATGGTGTAGAGGGGAAAGTGATTTTGATTTATATATATTATATATATATATATATTATAATATCGTATATTATATATATAATGATATATATAATATATATATATATAATATATATATATATATATATATATATATATATAGGTATAGGGTATAATTAAATTATATATTAATATATATAAAATAGTATATATAGAGCAGTGGGCGGCTCCGTGTTAAAACTTGGCATGGAGGGGCTGCAAGTTTATATATATTAATATACTAGTATATATATATATATATATATATATATATATATTAATATAGTATATAGTTATATATCATATATAATATATATATATATATATATATATCTATTATATATATATTATATCCGAGGAGAGAGAGAGAGTAGAGAGAGATAGAGAGAGAGAGAGCACGAGTGGTAAAAAGTTGCTGGAGTCGCTTTGATTATATATATAATATATATATTGTATATATATATATTATATGTATATAATAATATATAATATATATATATATATAAATATAAGTATATAGATATATATATATATATATATATATATATATATATATATTTAGGAGAAAGTCTAAGTGTATTGACTTTTTGAAACGGTACTCGTGTTAGCCCAAAAAACAATAGTACAGGGTATCTCTATTGATGACCCTATAAATAGACTTTCTATATATGGATTTGATGATTCAAATGTATATAGGACTGTTTACGTTTCGACTCGTCAAGTTGTTATTTTTTTTATTTTTTTTTTTTAACTAAAAGGATACCCAAGGGTAAACGCAAAGATGTGCAGGAGTCGGGGTCTCTCGGCTTCCGGGGATACGACAGGGTAGGACTATTTTCCGCCCCGCCGGGGAGGGGTCTCCGGAACCCCTGCTCTTTGGTATTTGGGTTCGCGGGGTTTCCTCCGCCTCCTCCCCTATCGGGGTATGAAATCGTCCCCCTTCTGCTTCCCCGTCTGGCTCTGAGCCCCTGCTTTTTTGCCCCGTGGTATAACCTTAACAAATAAGTAAATTATATTATATATTATTATTATATTATATATAAAATAGTATATATATATATGTATAATATATATATATTCTAATCTATATTTATGATTAATATTTTAGGAATAAAACTCAAGTACTGCTAAGATGTAAGTGCCAAAAACCAAGAACTTGATGAAAAACTCAAGAGGATGGCATGCCCTGTTATGAGTCTACATTGTGTAACCTGTCTAAAAATTGTTGAAAGGGTATATTGTTGAAGCAGTTAATTAGGTTGTAATATTTTTTTTTTTAAGAAATGCGATGAAACTATAATGACCCTATGATTTCTAGTTTATATTTGTATAGTAGTTTAATTTATATACGTTTAATAATTACAAATTTACTTTAGATCAAAAGGTTAATAGGTAGGACTTTTGTCCATATATATAATATATATATATATACTAGTATATATATATATTATATATAATATATATTAATAATATATTAAGTTATGGAATGATTATAGTATATATATATATATATTAATTATATATATATATAAATATTAATATATAGAATATTACGTTAAGTGACATTATATATTTGTAATATATATAATAGTATATATTATATATAATATATATACTATATAATATAGTATATATATATATATATATATATATATTATAATAATATAGATATATATAGTATATAATATATTATATATAACACTAATTCTTGGAGTCTTGTGCTAACGAATCTATCTACAAAAATCTTTACACACCATTTTTCATCTTCAGTGCACCAACAAAAATGAATTTCATAATTTTAAATCCTGTAAATATATTATATATAACTATTATATAATATATATATATATACATATTCATATTATTATTATATAGTATATATATATATAATATATAATATATAATATAATATCATCTTAACGCCTGGCACTGGTCGAATCAGAGCTGTTTTGGAAACCTGAAGAATGTTTGTAAATCAAATTTTTGTTGGTACGGAAATCGCCAAATAGGGAATGGGAGACCTTACCTTCTTTGAAGGTTTCGAGCAAAATTTAGAAATGTATAAGACTTGTATTTCCTTAAATGTTAACAAATAATTGTTAAAAATACACGCAATTTTTAACATATTTGAGCTCACGATTTTCAAATTAATCAGTTACTAAGCCACATGCACATTGTGGCCACATCATCATCAGCATTTATATAAAATTGTATTACTTTTTTTTCTGAAATAGAATAGATTTATGATTCTATGAACTATTATCAGGAACAAATTAAATTTCAACTACCCAACGCGATAAAGAAAGCCACACATTCAATCTCTCTGATGCCTAATGTCAATAAAGATTGATTTTTATTTGTCTTTAATATAATGTCGTTTTATATGTACAGAAAGGTACACTTAAAGGACAACTAAACTTCCTCAAATTCTGAAAGGCATTTTTATATGAGACAAATCTCGTAAGTTGCTATAAAATTCAAAAGCAAACTGGCAACTTTTTTGCTATGAATAACTGCTGTGGAAGTCGATTGGTATTCTTATTTCTTGTTTAAGTTGCTATATTTGTCTGTATTTTAAGCATAATTAAAGTTGGGTCTTTTTTCAGGGCTGTCAATATAGGAGCCTCCAATTTTATATCTATTGGATGTATGAAAAGAAATATTGTACCATAATAAGCATTTGTTCTGCTCCATAAAGCAGTGTGCTTTTCTTATTTCCCTTTGTTTAATTTACTAGGTTTTTTTTGTATTGAAATTGTTTTAAAAAATATTGTTTTTATTTCTGACAATAAGTTGTTATAAGTATTTCCATCAAACATCCTATGATGGAACTCTTATAATTTGGAGTGCGGCACCAAGCGCCGCGGAGCACACTGATGAATATGACGAGCCGCACTGAGTTGATAGACGATTATATCTAGTATTATTTATATATATATATATAATTATTATACATTATATATATATATATAATAATTGTATATTAAGTTAATACTTAAGGTATGTAGAGCAATTATAGTTTATATTATAAGTAGATATAGATATTATATATATTTAAGATTGAATGGGCATACGATGTGGTATCAGGTCATCGTCCTCTCGATCATCGGTATAATTCGTTATAGTTTTGTTTTAATTCGTCATCGTCATCGGGCAATTTTTAGCCGATTAATTTGCCGATTAATTGAACGAATATTAAGAATTTTGGATAATATTTAAAACTCATATTAATATATATATATATTATATAATATATATCTATTATATATAAATATATATATATAATATATGTATATAATATTATATATATATATATATTATAATATATATATTATATATATATAATATATATATAGTGATATATATAATATATATATATATTATTACGATATACCATTTTGAATATTGGTATGTGATTGACGTTCAGTGCTAAATGGTCGGTCCTTTCTGTTCTGCGTTCATATCCACGGACTCATTCTCCGGACAACCATCCTAGAGACAGTCCATCCTTTTTATACCACATATCGATAAATAGCACATACTTATATTCACACGTCTTCTATGACAACATTTGCGACATCTCTATCCTCTTATATCCCTATGATGTGGGGAGAACAATTAGGCAGGCTATCGTATATCTGCGTATCGGTCAGAAGGCACTTAGTGATGCGTAGTAGTTGGGTTTGGTGCTCAATATCACTTATACTTGCCAGGAATGGCTAATGCATGGCTCAGAGTAAGGTGCTTGATGGCGTAATTGAGTCGTTCTATCTTCGACGAAAATATGAATTCGTATTTTATACATGGAATGTTCAAGAGAAATACATGTTGGTAGTGAAAGAGGAGAAGAGAGGTTACATGGTGTACTTAGAAGAGGGAAGATTTGATTTGCTAGCTGTGACTGTAACAAAGATGGAAGAAGAAAACGGTTAAATGAGTGGTGTGGTGTGAAATTGTGTTTGTGTTGGTGGAAGGGAATGAATGGAGGATGAAAGATTTCGCAATTCTGATGAGTGATTGTGGTAGGGAGAGTAAGGTAGGATTTGTGTGTGTGTGAGTGCTAGCTTTCTAAAAGGTAAATCTTAGGTTTAATAGGTTAATAATGTATGTGTGGTGCGTCATATGCGCATCTGAGGGTAATGTTGAAAGAGTGCGTAATTTTCTGGGATATAATCTTCAAATGATGTTTTGGGGGATGGGGTAGTAGGGGATTTTAGTTCATTTGCCACATATCTGTCCCACTTAAGGAATTTTTTTTTACAAGTTCGTCTACACCACTCACAGTCGAGCCCTAATTAAGGAGTCGGGGTTAGTACCTCAAAAGTACCCTCTAGCCCAAATTACGCAGTTGAGCACAGACAGGCTTTAAAATGAGGAGATAAAATTCAGCAGGACATACAGAAGATGGAAGAGAATTCTCACATGAAAAAGAAGGTGGCAGGAAGAATGAAGCAACCATGCGGGCCTAGCCTGGAGTTAACGCAATATTCAAACAAAACTTGTGTGCGCTAAGATACAGCATCCTGTACTACAGAGGACGGCGTGCCGTAAAGTGGTGGTTACGCAAATGATGTAAGTTCCTCGAAGCACTTGGCGCTGGGGTGCTATTAGAATAGAGATAATGACCAAACAGAAGCATAATTCATAAGTTCTATAGGCCTCTTGATCGACCCTATTCAAGATACGGTGTGTAAAACCCAAGAGCCCCCTCCAGAATAGAGCAGTACTCTAAAGCAAGGGCGGATGAGACCCTTATGATAGCTGGAGCCACTGAGAAGAGAAAAAAAAGTCTCGCAGTCTAAACAAACTACCAGTTGTCCTTGAGGCGCCTAGATTTTAGTTTAAAATGAGTTTACAAGAACTTTTTTTTTGTTTATGTTAAGCCAAGGATGTTTATATTTTATGTATTGTCACAGAAGAGACGAGAGAACGAGAAAAGTTTAAGTATAGTTAGAATGCGTTTTAGAGAGGAGATTTGCAGAAGTGAGTTTTTAAAGATTGAATTTTACAAGGGTTGAGACGACCCCATCCGGGAATTCTAATTCCATGATCAGTGGAGAATAGGATATATGAAGATATAAGAGGAGAAGGCAATTCTAGAAGTAAAAGAGGAAACAGAACTGAAAGTAGTTGAAGAATGAAGGGTCGAGTCATCGTTACTGGAGTGGATGGAGGTGATGTGCGGGGTGAGAAGATTAATTAATGAAAAAAATAGGATTATTAGTAGGAGATGAAGTATAGCCCTGAGGACAACACTCATTGACAGAAATGAAAAGTGCTCGATCAACATCACAGCTGATATTTGAGAAGATTTGGCAAGAAGCTAGACAGTATATGAACGTCAAAGAGAAGAAGGATGAAACAACCCACAAGGAGGGGAGCTGGAAGAGCAGTGACAGCGTTGCCCGTTATACTCGGTCAACATGCCTTTGGGAAAGGTAAGGCCACGACGCATCGTCTCCCGTAATGTTCTAAGTAGCTGAAACCCATAAATCGGTTAGATAGGATTCCAAGTATAATCGCCAGAAGAGATCTCTACGCTGAAAGCTCGTAATTGGCCTCATCGAAAGAAGGGAATGGAGTTTTAGATTAATCTAAGAAGTGAGAGTTGAGAAGGTTTCAAAGGTCTTAGATAGAACACAAGTGAGAGCTATAGGCGGATAGTTAGAAGGATCAGAGCGCTTCCTTTTTTCGGAATATGTTGGACATGTGCGAGCTTCCAACACTGAGGGAAGTGCTATGTATTGAGCCATAGGGAGTATAGTTGAACGGGGGGCGGGGATAGCACGTGGAAGCAAACTTCCTCAAAATTTGGGAGGAATGCCGTCGGGGCCACCCGCCTTCCATCCTTCATAGATTCAGGGCCTTATGCACCCGATCAAATGTAATCACAGGCAAAGACATAGGACACATGAGAGGAGAAGGAGGAGGAAGAGAAATGCAAGAATCGTCTAGGGGATGAGTTAGAGGAAAAGAGGAGGCCGAAGAGAATGGCGCTTTTTGAGTTGGAGTACATAACAACAGATATCCATCAGGGAAAGGAGAATTTTACAGAAGTTTGCTAGAGATGTTTTTGGAAGAGGCCAGAAAGATTGTCAGTAGGAGAACCAAGAAGTTAGGCGCTGATTTTCGTGATGAAAGCCCTCTTTGGCTCGTCGAAAGAGTATCTCCCTGTCAACGGTATTTGTAGCTGAGATGAAATATTTACGAGAGTGATTTGGAGAAGAGAATTTTTCCACCTCCGATTCGCGAACTATCTCTAGCCTGAATGGCCAGCAGAACAGGCACGATGCGAACCATGGTTCTATGAGAGAGAAATATTAGTTATAGAAGGAAGACTTTCCTAGTTCCCATCAACGATTACAGTCCTTCTTATCTTTAAATATTTTACTGACATCCTATTATTCCTAACTGCGAGGTAACCATTTGCTAGTCATCTGCAAACTTGTAAACTTACATTTTAAGTCCCTGGTCCAAATATTTTTTATACATAGATGAGTAACAGCATTGATCTTAAATCGTTAGGACCACAATACTGTCACTTACGATTGTCCATTAATAAACTTTTGTTGAATCTTTGCTTTCATTTTACCTTTGTTCGTTGACCTTTATTTCGTTATCTGTTAATCGAACTTTTACTAATATTGGCTTAAAAAATTTGACAACAACATCATTAACTCAATAAAATTCACTTAAAAAAGTTTTCACAGAAAATGATTTAAAAATCGCATCAATTCTAAGAATATAAAGTATACCACTTCAATGTCTTAACCCTATTCCTGAACTAAAGCGTATATTTCGACTCCTTAGACTTAACGTTATCACGTACTTAGTGGCACTCGTATCGGAGAGAAATCTTGACAATCAGCCAAGGTAAGCTGTGGTGACCTCTTTTCCAGTCAAGCTCGACGCTTCATCTAATGCTCCCAACTAAAGGACTGCAGCGCTAATCGTTTCGCTGAAAGCAAAGTTTTGTCTATTCAGTTCCTAGCCGAAGAACGTCTCAGCCCTAATCCGATCCCGTTTTTTAAGGGTTGCTTCTTTTTTCCTTTTTCCACTACTTCATCCATAGTTGCAAATTGTTTATTTATCTCTTTTTACCTCCTGCATTTGTCGGCTCCCAGGAACAATCTAATTTATCTTATAATTCTACTCTTAAGTTTACTTCATTTTATTACATATTTAGTTGGTTATATCCCAATATATTATAATATGATATAATATAATATATATATATATATATATATATATATATATATATATATATATATTATATAATATTATATATATAGTATAATAGTATCATATATATATATAGATATATTTAACAATATATAATGATAAGTAATACTAATGTATGCAGGCATATAAGTTATATATATGTGGTGTGTTCTTATATATATTATATATCATGAACGGTAGGTTCACGTTTTGCATAATAAGTCAGTATAATATATATGTTTATATATATATATATTATATATATATATTATTACTTATAGTGATATATAGTATAGTTGTAACTAAGTTGTATGTGATAGTGAGGAAGTATTTGATTATGGTAGTTAAATGAAACACGGCGTTGGGTCAGTCAGTTTAACTAGATATGTAGACTTTTATATTTATATACCGATATGATTCGAAGGCTATAATAGTATACTTATTTAATATTTTAAGAAAATAATAAATGATTTATGTACCAATATAAATAATGGTCAAATAGAAAATACTTTATATGTAAATATATTTAAACTATATATTTAATGAATAAATATCTTAATTAAAAATTAATTTATTATATGAATGATTAAAAATTATTATAATATATTTTAGATGTTAGATTTTTGGTACGCTATACTTACAAGTGTATGTTCTTATATCCACGATTTTCGAAAAGCAACTAGTGCTTATAAAATTACAGCATATTAAATATCGAGCCATTCAAACAAAAGAGAAAAAAATACCTATCTTGAAATTCTAATGTCATATATGAACACAGCTGAGATTGATCTGCTTGCCTGTTCCAACTTTCTGACCAAAGTTCAAGTTTTCCCGTATATTTTATATTGTAAACAACGAAGGTCACGAAATCAAAATGATTAAATTTGATAAATTTCTAACTATAAAAAGTCTGTTCTCATTAATGAAGCTTTATTAAAATATTATAGAAAAATAGGTCAAAACACTTTACTGTATCGCAATGCCCAGCAAAATCCTGTGAAGTAGCACTCTTATAAATCGGAAACACGATTTACCAATAGAAAATATAATTACATACAAGCTTTAACCTGATATATTATTTACAATCAATAAAAATACACAATAATATTTAGAAATCCAACAAATATTAATCGTAAAATAACGTCACTAATATGTAGAACTCTGATAATATTAAAAATCGATAATAAAATCCAAAATTGAAATCAAAATATTTGCTTTGATATGATATTGAAGAAAAAAACAATGAAATACTTTCAATTGCAGACGTCTGTATCAAAAAATATTTGCACATAGTAATCCAATTATCGATACGTCCATGCTCCAGGTAATCCAAGAGAAAGAGGTCGCTCTCAGTCAAAATACCACTTTTTATACGGCTTAAATGATCAGTGATACAATAACTGACCAATAAGGACATACCACAACAGAAAGGAAGGAGATCCTTTAGCCACTTTTCATTCTCAATACCTGATAAACATAATTATACACCTGATCAGTAGATATAGGAGGGAAGATGTGCAAGCAAGGGCTTGAGTAAAATAATTAATATTAAATAAAACAAAGTACCTTCTAACTTACTTTAATGAGCCAAATGACTATTGAACAAATTCTGCAGCTTCAAATCTTTCAGAGACAAGATTAAAGATTTTACAATAAAGTAAATATTATCAATTTCTCTCAACGAAATGGCATTAACTTAATTATATAATATATTATATATATATTATAATATATAATTAGTAGTATATATTATGATATATTATAATATATTATATATATATATAGTATATATATATACTATATATATATATATATATATATATTAATATGTGGAAGGAGCTTTTTTTGCATTGGGACCATGCTGTCCAAGGAGGGAGAACTAACATTTGGGAACTAAATCAGCAATGAGATCATAGGAGCATGTTCCATACATTCCAATATATATATATATAGTAATATATGATATATATAATATATATATATATATTATATATAATATAATATTTAATAATATAATATATCATATATAGATCTATATATATATTCACAATTATATATATATATTATTATATATATATCTAATGTATCATACTATATAATGCTATACTATACTATAATATATATAATATATATTATTATAATATATAATATATATAGTATAGTTTATATATTAGTATATAATAATAATAATTATATATATAATACTATATATATATATATATATATATATATATATATTATATATTATATATATTATTTATAATATGTTTCTTAGAACTCACATCCAAATTTTAGTCCGATACGATACCGAAGTTAGAAGCACTGCACAATTCTTTCAAAACGATGAAGTTACCTGATAGCGAAATTTTTGCCGATCCCCCGATACCGATACGATACTTTTTTATATATATATATAGATATTATATGAATATAATAATATTATATGATATATTATATATAATATATATTATATATATATATATATATTATATATATATAACTATATATATATATATATATTTATATTATTAATATATATATAACAATTGTCACCATCACTCAAGAGCAGAGCGCTATTCCAGGAGGGGTGTTTTACCGGCCTTTAAAGAAAGTTCATCGATCTAACGTAAATTATGTCTGATGAAGCACAGTACCAGGCGTTAAAGTGAGGGGACTTAATTCAGCTAGTGATAACACAGAAGATGGAGAGAGTGAATTCCAACAAAAACCAGAGGTGGCATGAAAGAAGGAAGTACCCGTAACGAACTAGCCTGGAGTTACAATAATCAACACAAAACTCATGTGAGCGAAGCTACAGACGCCTTGTGTACTCGATGGGCATTGCGGGTAATGGTGGTGGTCACGCGAGTGATAAGATCTCTCTGACAACTGCAGCTGCGTTACCTATAGAAAAAGAGATAGAGCACCAACTTCGCGCCGCAAATATAAGAGGGTCAAGTGAACTCGAAAGTACAGAACAGTTTATATAAGCTCTTGAATTGGTCTTTACTCGACCCTCTCAAAAGCCTGGTTGATTCGTAGAGCCCCCCCCGCAGATATTGAGAGCAAGTACTCTCATCACAGAAGGCGATAGGCCCCTTTGTATACTAGAGTACTGAGAAGAGAAAAAAAGTTTCGCAGTCTAAACAGACTTCCAGTTTCTTTGAGGCTCCCTGGGCAGTCGATTGGATATGAACTTCACAAAGCAATTTTTGTTTATCAAAATGAGGAATGTTCATATTGTCAACATGTATGACTATAGAAGGGTCGATAAATAATTGGTAGGAGAGGTTTAGAAAGGGGGCTTGTGATTTGGAACTTGTACAGTTTACAATAATTTAAAGAGATAGCTAGCGAAAGTTCCACAAGGGTTGAGGACGACCACCCGAAATTTTTCAGATCAGCCGGAAAAGGAATTCGGAAAGATTAAGACGAGAGCAATTGTAGGGATAAAAGGAGAGCCGAATTATAATGAATTAATGAATGAAGGTAGGAGTCATGGCAAATGGTGGAATGAGTTTAGATTTGCTGTTTGTGTTTTGTTTTCTTTTTTGTTTTGTTTTTGTTTGTGTTTTTTTTTGGTGTGTTTTTTTTTTTGA
>JABUQX010042592.1:2500-34369 GCA_015478945.1 Trachelipus rathkii | reverse complement strand
AAAAATTTTAGAATATTAATTAAAAAATTCTCCCCGTAACTCTTAACATTAATTTTCGGTCGATTTTAGTTATGACATCTAATGCCTTATTGATTTCTACTTTCTATTTATCCAGAGTATTTTGAGGTTGAAGGTCTTTTAATGACTGAATGTACTTTTCAATCGCCTTTCTGCGTGTTCCAATAAGTTCCATTGCCTATCAATATTGGTTTCTTCATTTTCACCTGACAAGAAAAAATTCCTGAAACTGATGAACTATCTTACTTCAATCCAGATTCCTGTTCGATAGTTAAATTTTCACAGCCTTAATTTCCCGAACACCGAAAAAATTAATTTTAATAGATTTATAAAATTTTTATAAAAAAATTGGTGAAAAATTGGATTCTCTCTTGATATGGTCAATAAAGTCCGTAATCGACACTTCAAAAAAAATATACCCCTTATTCCACCCATAACCCTTTATCACCATTTACAGGGCCTGGCGGCCTCCGGTGATGGGTTGGTGCAGTCACGGAACTCCAGATTTTATTACTTTTCTCTTTTTCTTCATAAATTTCTGCAACCTTCTCGGTTTTTAAATCTAATTTCTCTTTTCCACCCCCACCTCTTCCTCCTCTAAACCCACCACCTCTTTTTTTTTTTTTTAACCGAAATTTTTTTTGAAAAGTTCTGACTTGAAACTCTACTCTACTGACTCCTACTATTATTTTTTTCCTCAAATTTCAGCCAAAGGCCATTTTGTGCCAATGTGTTGCAATGATGTTTCGTTCCCGGTGTCTGTTGATATAGAGTTTTTCCGATATTTTTACCCTAATGGCTCAAAGCATCGTGTTCTGGTTTAGTATCTTGCCTTTCTAACTCAGCTGATGTGATGTGTATCCTAAATTCTTCGATAGTTATTTAAACTCAAATTCGTAACACATTGCTCACGCATTCTTCATCTTTCTCTGAAATAATTCTAAGTTGATTTAATTCAAAGTATACCACCGCCAGTGCTTGCCTCTATAGTTCCCAAGATACAGTTGGTGAACTTTTTCGTGGCCACTTTTTCTATTCCAGAACGACTCGATGCAGTTAGAGCATGGCTCGCCTACTCGTAACTTTGATCGGTCTTTGAGATATTAACCCAGACATTTCTAACCTTTTCCTATCCTAATCCTTTCCTACTCATTCTGATTAAAATTCTTTCCTGCCTACTGAGTTCATTTCTCTATCACTCCCATCTATCTTTGTTTTTCTGTTCGTATCTCTTCAGAGTCTTTCGCAGGAAATGACACCACCTACGGCGGAAAACAGTTTTGGCACTTTCGGTTGCTGCTAAACAGGTCGGACCTTGTGGGTGCGTACTATGTTATTTCCCATGGGGAATGGTACTACAGTCTGACTGGAAAACTTGTGCTCGAAATGACGGGAAAGGGTCCCTCGAAGTGTGCAAAGGGCGAGCTAATTCTCTCTGACATGGAGGCAGGTGGCACCCATGATTCTTGTTACCTTTAATGTGAACCTGATAAACCTGGTTTATGACTCGGCTTGTTCTTCTTGCTATTAGGCCACAGGGCGCTACTTTTAGGGAATTTAATTGTCATCTTCAAATATCCAGAAACCCTTGCAAACTTATATTTCATCCCAGAATCGTGTAAAATCGTGTTTCTCCACGGACACATAAAAAAATTTAACCTTCCACTAAAGGCTGAACCTTTGCTCAAGCCTTTTGCCTAATTCCTACCTTAAACTCGGTGTTCCTAGTGCCTTCTTCTTTCTTACTGTATTATATTATTATTATTTATTATTATTTATTTATTATTATATATTATTATTGATTATTATGTATATTATATATTATTATATTATTATTATTATTATTATTTATAATATTATTTATTATTATTCATGTAGTTATTGATTTTTTTATGATTCATTATTATTATTATTTATTATTTACAATATTATTATTATTATTATCATTATTATTATTTTAGCTATTTTATTATTGTAATTATTATTATTATTTTAATTATTATTGTTTTTTTATATTATTATTAATAAAATCAGTATTATTATTATTAATTATTCTCTATGTAGTATTATTAATTATGATTAATTATTAGTGGAATTATATTATTATAAGTAAGATCGTGTGATTAATCTTAAAGGAGTAGAATAGTTTTATCTTCTTGATAAATGGATGATGTGAGTAGTGTTAGTAGTAGTTAGAGTATTATATTAGTAGTAGTTAGTAGTAGTATCATTATTACTAATTCTAATATTATTACTTGAATTATGACTTTTTGTTAATATTTTCAATTATTGTTTTGGTATTATTATTTATTATATTATTATTATTGTGTGATTATTATTATTTATTATTATATTATTATTATTATTATTATATTATTATTATTATTTTATATTTATTATTATTATTATATTATTATTATATTATTATTATTATATTATTATTATTATTATTATTTATTTATTATTATGTTATTATTATTATTATTATTGTATTTTAATTATATATTATTATATTTATTATCATTATTATCATTTATTTTAGTTATTTTATGATTGTAGTTATTATTATGTATTACTTATTGTATGTATTTTTTAATTATTGATTTATATGTTTAATTTATTATTATTGGATTATTATGTATTATTATTCATTATTTATTATTATGTAGAATTATTATATTTATTTATTTAGTTATTTTATGTATGTATGTTTATTATTATTATTTTTATTATTATGATTATTATATATTATGAGTATTATTATTATTTTATTATATATTATATTATTATTATTTTATTATTATTATTTTATTTATTATTATATTATTTATTATTATTATTCATTACTATTATTATTATTATTATATTAGAATTTATTATTATATATTATTATATTTATAATTTATTATTCATATTTATATTATATTAATGATTAGTATATTATTATTTATTTTATTATTATTATATATTTTATTATTATTATTATTATATTATTATATTATTATATTATTTATATTATATTATTATTACTGTTGGTTTTTATTTTAATTATGTATAATTTAATATTATTATTTATTTATTTATTATATATTATTTATTATATATATTTTATAATTATTATATTATTTTATTATTATTAATTATTATTATGTTTATTATTATTATTATATTATTATATTATTATTTTAATTATATTATTATTATTTATTATTATAATTATTGATGGATATTATTATTGATTATTTATTATTATTTTATTATTTATTATTATTATTATTATTATAATTGTATTTATTTATTATATAATATTATTATTATTTTATGTATTTATTATTATTATTATTATTATTATTTATTGATTATTATTATTAATTATTTATATTATATTATTTATTATATATTTATTATTTATTATTTGATATTTATTATTATTATTATTATTATTGTTATTTTTATTATTATTATTTTGATGATTATTTATTATTATTATTTATTATTTTATGATTTATTTTAAAATTATATTAAAAGATGATCATATCTTTCTTACTTTATTATTATTAATATTATTTGTGATTATTATTATTTAATTATGAATTTTATTATTATTGTGATTTATTATTATTATTTCTATTAGTGAGAGTAGTGAGATCAACAGTCGAGTAGTAGTAGTGTAGTAGAGTAGTGAGAGTTAGTCGTAATAGTAGTGAGTTAGTTTAGTAGTATCTATGTTATTATTATGATTATTACTTATTAATTGAATAATATATTATTATTGATATTATTTTTGATTTAAAATTATTTATTTATTTATTTTTTGATCATTATTATATTATTATTATGATTGTTTATTATTATTATTATTTATTATTATAAATTATTATTGGGATCTATTTATGTGTGTAATTATATTATTTTATGTATTATTGGATTTTATGATGTTTTATTGTTATTTAGTGTTGATTTATAATTGATTTATGTTTTAGATTGATCGGTTATTTTAATGTTATGATTGGTGTAGTGGTTAGTTAGTAGTATTAGTGTATTAGTAGTTCTATTAGAAGATTATTTAAGTTAAGAAATAATGTTTTAAGTATAGTAGTAGTAGATAGGGTAATTCTTATAATATAAAGTTGTATTAGTATCAACCATATAACTTACAATTTCTCTCGCTCGTAATATTCACACAAAGCCTCAATTTTCAGAATCACAAATTTCCTCCATATGCATATGCTACAATTATCTCTACCTAATCATTATTTTTTGTGCTTTATTATGTCAGAGGTAAAGCTTGGGTAATTATATAAAAAGGGCGTTATCCTATGATACGACTCCAGTTTTAGAAAATACCAGTCAATCTGTGCATAAATAATGTAAATTAAATAATAATATACATTAAATTAATAATAATAGAATATAATTTTATTAATAATGGAATAATAATAATTAATTAATTAAATATAAAAGGATAATTAATAATAATAATAAATTTAATATTTATAATAATTAATTGAATTTCATTTGTAATAATTTGTAATAAATAATAATAGTTAAATAAGGTCAGGCGTATATTAATAATATACTCCTCAAAGTATTAAGCTGTGATAAAATAAAATGATGATATATAAGAATAATAATAATAATAAATTTAAGATTTAATAATAATAATAATAATAATATATAATAATACAGTAAATTGATTAATAATAATTAATTTTAATTAATAAATGAATATTTTTTAAAAATAGATAAATAATAATTAATAATGAATCATTAATAATAATAATATACACTATAATAATACAATAATACTTAATAAATAATCATTAATAATAGTTTTTTGAAAGAACTCAAATGAATAATAATAATAATAATAATAATAATTAGATTGGATTAATTAATTAATATTAAATAATAATAAATATATGAGAATCCACCTAGGCCTTACGCCTTTCTTAAGTATATTGTTAATATATGGATTAAAATTATGATGATAAATAATAATATATGGGGAGATTAGATAGGTAGTTTGTTGAAATGGCTTTGTTTATTTGTATTTTATTAGTATTTAGTTTATTTAATATTAATATTTTGTATTTATAATATGAATGTATGTATGGTAGAGTGTAGATGATTTAGATTGTGAATTATAATATTGTAATAAGTGAATAATTAGATGAGATAATAATAATATGATTAATTATATATTTATATAATAATAATAATTAATAAATAATAATAATATAATAAATAATAATATATTAAATCAAAATCTAAATATTTAAGGAAGAATTTTCTGTTATTATTTGATGTAAATATAAAATATAAAATTAAATTAATTAATATATAAGTATAAATAATTAATAATTAAATACAAATCCTCTAGAATTGTCTCATTATTTGTTATTGATTTTTAAAATTAGAGAAATTTCCACTTTTAATCTATTTAATATAATGGCTCAATAAAATTGTCACTAATAGCAGAGTTGTTATACTAGTTATAATCGCCCTCATAGTGTGTATTTATTAACTATAAGTTATATTTTGTTATACCAATTAATATGTGTTAAAACAGTTAAGGTTTTATTTTCTCCTTTAATTTCTGTATGTGGGAGTTAAATATTGGGCGCCTGGACTTAAGGTTGCAACAGCGCGATTAGGATGGGTTATGATTTTATGTTAGACCCTTGAAATGATGAGTTTATAGTTGTATAGATTTACTCTGTGGATCTCTCTCTTTCTGGTGAAAGTAGTTTTCACAATTGGTTGTTGGTATGATCAAAGTAAATGATTATATATTCTTCGTTTAGGGAAGCGATGCGAAGTCTATAATATAATAGATGGGCCTTCCTTTCTTTGATATTATATTATTTAGTTTTAGTTTAAATTTAACTCAATTGGAGTTTACCAGATGTAATTTGTCTCAGAGATTCTTCTATTATACTCATTTAATATATAAAATAGAATAATACTAATAAACAAAAATATATATAATAATATTTAATCATGTCATTTGTGTGTATTATCACGTATCAACAATAATAACATAGTATAATGATGATTTCAATATACCACATATTTTGTGATTTATGTTGCATGATTGGTGAAGTTGGGATAATCTATCCAACATATCACAATATTTGTGATATATAATTAATATATATTCGAAAGAATGTTGCACTTCATCTCTATCTTTCTTGGTTCTTTCTGGTCCTTCTGGTCCTTCTGTTTAATCGTTGTTTTGGTTTGGTTTGTGTTGTTTGTGTTTGTTTGTTGATATGTTGTTGTATGTGTTGTTGATTTGTTATGCTTATGGTTGTTTGTTTGATTTTGTGTTGGTTGTTGTTGTTTTTTGTTTTTTGTTTTCTTGTGTTGTGCGAAATGAAAATGACATTGGTTTTTGTGGTTGTGGTGTGGTGTGTGTGTGGTTTTGGTAGTGTAGTGGGTGTGTGAAGTGTAGGTGTATAGTTTGGTATTTTATTGGGTGGTTGATAATAAAATATAGCTAAGAAATTATTTCTGCCTTTTCCAAGTAGTGCTTTTTAAGTTATTTCCTTATAAGTCTTTTCAAATCAAAAAAACTTAAATGGTCCGTTTTTATTGCATGATCCTGTTTTTTATTCCTTTCCTCAATATTGGGCGATTTATTTGTCCCCGTTCTGTAATAGCCTTTCCCAATTTGTGTTTTCTGGGTATCATGATACCATCTCACTTTAACAATTGTAGCTGCGTTGATATTAGTTTGTGTTATTACTCGGGACACATAATATACCCTCTTAATTGGCAATTATATATTAATATATTAACACCGAATTAAGTAATTATTATTCAACTAGCACTTTGACTAGCACTTTTGATTCCTCATGAAGAACATTGTGGATATTGCTTAACTTTGTAAATCTGAGGGCTAAAAAACTATTCATCTTATGGCCAGAGAGTTCCCAAGTTATATTTAGATTTTAGGATAGCGCGCAGTTGTGTATAAGCCCCAGCCTAAAAAATGCCCACTACATAAATTTCGGGAAATTATCAGCCCTGATTTAAGTATAGAAACTCTATAATAAAACCCAAATATATGTAGCTGTGTTTCTTGGACCTCTAAAACGTGTTTTTCGGTTGAATTGTTTGCATATTTCTTCAAGCATCAAAGCCATTTCGAAAAAAAATTCTGGGGTTTGTGATTTTTAAGAAATGCAAAAAAAAACAGGGTTTTGAAAAAATTTGTAAAATAATTCTAGATGAATGATTACAGACACAAAAAAAAAACACACCGGAAAACAACGTTTTAAGAGGACAAAAGAATAAAAAAAGCTAAAAAACATTTTGGTTTTGTTTATATAGTCAAAATCCGGGGGTATTCCGATATCCTATCTCGCTCCTCTTTTTATATAACATGGTGGGGGTAAAATGATGTTCCCAAATCTAAATATTGGAATCTTGTGCCGCTTTTTCAGTACTCGTCATATCGCGCAAAGATACACAGATCGTTGGAAGCTTAGGGAACATAGAGAAATAAAAGTCCTCAGCTTTTTTAGGACGCCTGGGCCAGCCATGAAATAAGTAAGAAATATCTATTAATATTATTACATCGATAGAAACAAATTAAGAATATAATAACATTACAAAACTTAAATAATTAATAAATTAATGTATAATTATTTAATTTACTAATAAAATAAAATAATAATAATAATTAATAATAATAAATAATAAATATAATTTAATATTTTAAATAATTAAAATAAGTGAGTGTAATATCAATAATAATAATAATATATAGGAAAATTTCAAATATTAATATATTTATAACGACCTTTAAAATTTTGACGGCTTTATGGGTGATATTTTTTTTATAATAAACAAATGCCAATAACTGCATCGAGCAAATAACTTAATTGATGGGACAGTCTTAATGATTTGCTGATTTTACTCTCAGGTTGCAGACAGAGAGGGAAATAGCTTCTGTCCAACGATAATAATAATTAATATGTAAGTTTTGATAATAATATGAATAATATGATAATTAAGTAATGAATAAATAATAATAATAAAATAATAATATATAATAATAAATATGTAATGAAATAATATAATTGTAATAGTTATTCTTGTAAATTACTATTAAATTGAAATATATAAATAAAATAATAATTGACGATTTAAATTAGTTATTATAATTATTTGTGATTAATAATTATTAAAATTATATAGTAATATAATTAATAATAAAAATATTAAATATTATTTTATAATTAAATTTATTAATATATATAGATAATTAATATATTATTAATATTATTATATAATATTAATTATTATATTTATAATTATATTATTAATAAGTTTAAATTAATAATTAATTTTAATAAATATAGTAAAACAAATAATACTAAAATAGTTTAATTAATTTATTATATTTGTAATAAGACTATTAAATTATTTTTTATTAATAGTAATTTAATATTGAAATTATCAGAATTTAATTATATATTAAATAATTTACATTTATCAAAAAAACTATTTTAATTATTTAAATTATATTATTATCAGCAGTACACTTTCATTAAGTATCTTCAACTATTGGAAATGAAATTGCGATAATAATTTTTTATACCTTTCAACTCTATAAACTTTGTCAGTGGAAGATTAACGTAAGTGTAATGAGTTTAATAATCATACTAATATTATTATTATGCAATAAGAAATTCATTATAATTAATTTATTAGTTAACTGTAATTATATATTAGATGTAACATATTTAAATCAAAGGTAGTGATGTGAGAATATTGTAAAAGAGTCACTATATGTGTCATAAACAAATTACTGAATAATTAATTAAAGTAGCAAATTAGACTTGTATAAATACTAAAACTTTTAAAAGAATCATTATTACACTTCATAAAGCAAAATTATATTGAGATGAATAATAATAATAATAATAATAATAAGTAATTAATAAATAATAATTAATTAAATAATTCATAATATAATAATAATAAATTATCTATTCAGTTTTTTAAGCAATGATTTATTTAGTCAATGATTAAAACTTCTAATTGCGAGTACTTGAGTTTGATTGTTGTATAGGGTCAAACTAGTTGTGCTAACAAAAGGTACATGGTGGATTTAACTACAGTCAAATTATAAAATAAAAAAAAAACCTTTTTAATATTGTCTCCTAACTGTAATGATCATGAATATATTATGGGGAGCATGTGATTACACGCTCCGAAACGCTGCCATCGTATTATATATTGTTGTTTCTCGAGTCTACGGGCTCACAGCTAGCAAAATGATCAGCTTAAAATTCGGTTGTGATTTTTGAGCCAATAATATACGGTTTCATCATGGTGCTATCTAAAGTCCCACTAAAAACTTCTATGAGCAAACAGCACCTTTATTTAAAAAAGCTATTGGTAAAATACCACAATTTAAGGACTTAATTATTGTTCAATCTCTGACTCATCATATATTATATATATGGTTAGGGTAGAAACATATGTATATAGGTATAATTATTATATTATATATATAAATATATATATTATTATAGCGTATATATGTAGTAGTATATTAATAGTTAGTATTTGTACTAGTATATGATATTAAATATATATATATATATGATATATTAAATGTATTACGTTAATTATTAGGTTATCAGTATTGTATATATATAACGATATATATATTTCCATCCCTATCTCTTATACCCCTAGTCGTAATTATTTTATTATATTTACTATATATTTTTTCCTAATTTATATATATATATAGTATATATTTATATATATACCATATACTGTAGTATACCTATAGATATATGTCCCGATGTATACGATGGCATCACTACGTATCCCATGTATATATATTTAATCCTATAAATATGTTTTGTATATTATATATTTATTATACCCACTCTTACGAACTCGCCCAATCAAGGCGGAGAAGTTCTCTATTATAGTGCTACTGCAGTGGATTCTTGTTCTGTTATGTTTTTAAGAATGTAATGAAGTAGAAATTCGAATACCAGTGAAGGTCGGCACCCAATCCTCAGCCGACTCTAAGGGTATTACTATGTGGATGATCACGATTAAAAAATACCATATTATATATAATATATATAAGTATGATATTAGTTATATTATATATAGTAGTTTATGATATTAATATATATTAGTATATATAGTATATATGGTATATATAGTATATGTATATATATATATTTGCTGTCTGCCTGCAAACATTTTCTGATATTTGATGCATATTTTTCTAAAATTGATTCCTCGCAAAAAAAAATGTGTGAAAAAAAAATAAATGTTTGGTATACACCCTGCACTCTTCTCTCTCTCTCTCCTCTCTCTCTCTCTCTCTCTCCTCTCTCTCTCTCTCCTCTCTCTCTCTCGTCCAATTCCTACTAGTCTATGTATTCCTAGTGCCAACATATATTTGTTCACCAATGCATTTAAATAATAATAATCTTTATAATTATTTGTATAGCAATTTTTTTAACAGCACTGAATATAAGGGAAAACTTATCTCGGCTCGCGTTTTTCATAATCCAACATTACACGGTAATTTCTTCAAGCCATTTCTCTGTTTCCACAATTTCTCTCTTGAATTTAATAAAAGAAAGCATATATTAATTTCTCTAATTATATATCACATATTATATATATATTGTATATTTATTATGTATATATATATGATATATATATTATATTATTTATAGTTTATATTATATATTAAATTAGATTTTAATATATATATTATATATATATAATATATATATATTAATATTATATAATTTTAATCAACTGATTATCTCCGCGATTGCAACAAAAAGGAACTGATCCAATCCACTTTGCTTTTAATGTTTTGATTATATATATGCGCCATTAATTAGTAAAAAGTTGTTAGTTCGTTTTGCTTTTTAAAAATTTTATGTATCTATTTATATTATATTATTATATATATATTATATATATATATATATATTATTATATATATAATATATATAATATATAATATATATTATATATTAAATATTTAATATATATATATATTAGTAATAGTAATTATAGTATATTATAAATATATATATGACTATATAATATAATATATATTATATATATATATATATATATTTATTATATATATATGTTTTTATATAATATATATATTAATTATATTATATATTTATATATAAATATATTAATATTATATATTTTTATATATATATTATATAGATAATATTATGTTTATATATATTATAAAATAATATATATATTAATATATGTATATATATATATATAAATATATTATATATATATATTATTAAATATATATTATTATATATTAAATATATATATTATTATATAGTGTTATTATATATATATATATATATATAAATCTATGTAATAAATATATAATTTATGATTTTATTATTATTATATTTATATATAATATATATATATATATATATTGAGTATTATTAATATGTTATAATTATTTATATATATATTTATATTAAATATAGTTATAATATAATTATATTATTATTTATATATATATATATAGGTAGTATATAATATATTAATATTATAAGTAATATTTATAATATATATTATTAATCTTAAATATATATATATAATATAATATATTATATATTATATTATATATATATCATATATATTATTTTATATAAATTTATATATATACTGTATATATTTTGTCCAAAAAAATATAATATATATTTTACCGAAATCTAAAAGTTATATACCTTTTATATTTTTATAAATAAATATATATATATTATATATAATTATTATTCAATAATATATATAAGTAATATTATATATATGTTATTATTAGTTGTATATATTATTATATTATGTCATATAAATATATATAATATATATTATATATAATAGATAAATAGGATAGAATATATAATATTTTTAATAAAGTATATAGTATAATAATAATTATTATAAAAAAAATATTTAATGATTTAATGAAATATTTTGAAATATATATATATATTTATACGATATATATATACTATATATCCCGGGGAAAAACTTTTATATATATTTGTTATTACAATTAATTATATATATTCTCATTAGTATATACCCAGATATATCGGCTTCTGCTACGCCTCTAATTATATTATATATAGTATATATGCAAAACTTACGTATATAAGGAAAAATCAAAAGTATTTTAATCTTATCTTTACAGAGGACAAGCTTGTATCACTTACTATACTTTTTGCTTGCTTTTGACGTGTCACCAAGAACGTGTCTCTGTTCATCCTCTTTTATAATACGAATAAAAAATGTTATATTATATCTATATATTATCTAAACCACGGAGCTGTGTACCCCTATCTAATCCACGGGGTTGTAGCATCTATCTAAACCAAAGCGACAAAAAATAATATGATAAATATGAAAAAAAATGTGTGTTATAACTCTCTTTAAAGTTTATAAAATATACATATATACAAAATATAAATCATGGCACATTCATTTACATTACGTGACAAAATTTTACTCCATAATATATATAGTATAGTGATAACAATATATAAATTAATAATATTTATATATTTAGTATATATATTTGTAATAAATTAATATATTTAATATATATATATTATATATTATATTCGTATATTATAGTCCCTTATACTATTAGTTACTAAATATACTCTCGAGGATTTAGTCTTAAAATATTTCTAATTGTGTTTAGTATATTATCATATATATATATAATATTATTTTTTAGTTATAAGCAAAAATATATTTACTTTATTAATATTATAATATAATATCTATATTACATATAAAATAAAATACAGTAGATAGGCAAACATAATTAAAATAAAAATCAAAGAAAATGCAAATGTTACAATCCCATTAAGTATTAAAAGTTTATATGTACGATACTATGATATTCTATATTTTGTTGGATAATATTAACCTGATTTAATAATTATTGTATATAGTCATATTAGTATTTATATTAATATTCATGTAAAATATAAAAATATTATTTATGATCGTATCTGTTTTAGTAAACTATATATATTATTTTATATAGTATTATATCCTATGAAATAGTAAAATATAATATTATTATGTATTTATATTCATATTTATTATAATATATTAGTATTTATTATATATATTATATAAGTTAGTTTATAGTGATATATAGATGAAGTAATATAATAAGTATTGGGTTTATATATATTATTCATTATGATTTGTGCTCTCAGTTGTGTGTCGGTGGTAGGGTTGAGTGATTGGTTTTTTTTTTATATTTTTTTTTTTTTTTATTATTTTTTTATTATATTTTGTTAGTTATATTTTTTTTATGTTATTATTTTTTATATATATATATATATTAAAATTATCCTTAAAATGTAGGGTAATTTAGATAGATTAATAGTTAATAAAATAAATATATATATTATATATATAATATAAATTGAACCTAATAAATTTCGAGTTTTTTAAATTCGACGAAGTTTGATAAGGACGTACTAACGTCGAAAGGCCAAATTCCTTTGGTCGGAGAAGACCAGACTCAATAAATATCTCTCGATAACTATTGATAGATTTTTATAATTGAAGATTATTAGCATTACTTAAAATTTTCGAAATTCAAATATAGATAAGTCTTATTGTAATAAATTGCTATGAAGAACATTAATTTATCTGCCTTTTCTGCTGAGTAGTCTGATTTTTTCTCTTTGCTATTATATATTAGTCCCAGCATTGCTAATTTACTTCTTCATTGGAAACATAGTTGTAGTAGGATCTCAAGCCAAATAATTTCCTTGTGCAAAGTGTTTTACCATGCATTAAGCGTGGGGTAAATACATTTTTTTGTCTTAACCTTTTTTGAATATTTTGATCTACCAGTTTCTTTCTTTGTAAGAATATGAATTATGGTGATAGTTTCATTCATTTGCCATCTACATGTTTGCGGTAATGCGTTTGTGGTTTGTGTTCATCATCAAACTGGGTACTGTATCTCAAAAATTTATTTACTCTCGACGTGTAATCTAAGTTAGTTATAATACTTGTTTAAGAAGGGGTGTTATCTGCATGATTTGTTTGTTTCATTTATAAATTGTGGTTATTATCAAATACTGTGCAACACAATATAAGGAAGAGGGTGGTTGAAGTAGCGTATTTAACTTGTTTCCAATTATGGTGTTACAAACAAATCTTGCCAATAAGATTTGCTGTAGCATGTAGGGTTTTTATGATAAATAAAGATTACAAGTGTGTTCAATTTTTTTTTGATATTGAATGTCTTCAAATTAAAGTGTGTCCACTCCGAACCAGAAAGCAGTTTGTATTCTAGCTTCACATTTTATCTAACATCATTTCCTTTCTCTTTTAATTAGAAACGATGCATCATTTTTTTTTGAAGATGGTTCTATTTTGATCTATTTCAGTGTTGAGATTAATGGTATTAACATCGGAGACAGAAGCGGTCCTGAGAGGCGGCTCATAGATTCTTTGGTAATTTCTTCAAATGGTTTCAATAGCTTAATGCAGTGTGATATGATGTCATTTTCCACAAGACAAACAAATTGCGAGATGATCTATACAGTGTTGCTACGAATCTATTAAAGTTCCCAAGCTGTCCAAATTTATTTGTAGCTTTTAATGAATAAATAACTTATTTCGCTGAATTTTACCAGGCGGAACACAATTTGTGAAGCGATGCTTTAAAGCAGGGGTGTCCAAAAAAATGTTCCGCGGTCCAAGACGGCCCGCGAGGTTCACCAATCCGGTCCATAGTAGAATACACTGGTTTTATCTTTTAAACACTTTTAATTAAATTAAACACCCTGTATTTTCACTAAGAAACTATAATAGTCGCACTAGTCGCACTAGTCACACTAGTCGCACTAGTTGCACTAGTCGCACTATATTTTTCTTTTCCGATGGCACTTGTCACTCCGAATTCAAATTTTGATATGATGAGCTAGCTAGGTCTTGACCCTTGGAACTTAGTGGAGGAGTCGCTGTGGCCCTTGGGCCAAAAAAGTTTGGAGACACTGCTTTAAAGGAAGGCTTTGTTGATGGCTATAGATTTACTTATTTTTTTTTTAAAATAAGGTTTGTGTGAAGTCTATATATTTGCTTTACTTTTTAAAATAAAAAATGGGGATGGTTACAGACATTTTATTTTTTAAAATTAAATTTTGATGGTCAATAAATTTTACTTTATTCTTTGAAAAGGTTTTGGTGATGACCACAAACAATTTATTCTTTAAAATAAATCTTTGGCAAAGTAAATAAACTCTTTATTTAAATAAGGTTTTAGTGAGGTTTAATAGTCTTATATTTAAAAAAAAAGTTTTAGAGAAAGCTATAGACTATCTTCTTTCTTTAAAAAATATTTTTTAAGTGAGGCAATAGATATTTTATTATATTATAGATATTTAATTATTAACATAAGGGTTAGTAAGGTCATGGACTTTATTAATTTATTTAAATTTTGATATTTGTGAGGTAAATGGAATTATTTTATTAGTTGAAATAAGCTGATAAATATATTATTTCTGGCTAGCCACAAATATTACCAAGCATTCGATCGAATGCGCGTTAGGAGTTGTTGTGGTTAGGAATGGTGTTCTGCTATTTGATGGGGCTGGTACACTCTTCACTCATTGAATAGCCACACAAAAGTGCTTATTCTATAAAATAGATATTCTATAAAATAGATACGGTACTTTACTTTTTATAAATGAGATTTTGGTGAAGACAATATATCTACCTTATTCTTTATTATAATGTTTTCGTAAAGATAATATACTGGCATTACTCTTCGATATTAAAGTTTTGTGAAAACAAAAGTCTACAATACTCATTAAACTATGTGGTAATACGTTAGCTGTTAATCAAACTCAATACTACGGAAATATTAAAAACGGACAGCCATCTTCATTAGTCTTTATTTCTTTGAAACATGGGCATGTCTATTTTAATATTTCCTGATTTATTTAAAAATATTTTTTTAGAATCATTTCCTCTAAAGACATTTCCTGATTTATTTAAAAATATTTTTTTAGAATCATTTCCTCTAAAGACAGTCATAAACTAAGCTGAAGTAGAGCAATCTATTTATGATAAAATCAAAATAAGTTTGTTCAAAATACATCCCGATCAATCACAAAGAACTGATGACGAGAAAGTTTTTGAAGTTTTATAGTAAGAAAGTAAGAGAATGATGAAAATAAAGATGATAAAAGTCTAAATAATGCCTAGGTATCATGGAAGGTTGTAAGGGGATACTTTTAAAAGTACGATAACTATTTTGGGAAACAATCCCAATCCGTGTTATTATTTTACTGACCAAGAGGATTTGAGGTCTCTAATCTGGACGGTGTAGAATCATTCCCTCTTACAAATAACTTTAAGGATGTGGATGTAATGGGTGTAATCCATTTTAAATGGATTTGAGCAACGTTTGACTCATTATAAATTTTTGACTGGTTAATTGACGAAATTGCTCAATCAAAGAAAACTAATCATTAATTGTGCTCTGACAGAATATTAAAATTTAAATATATAATTTTAAATATGTTTATTAATTGAAATTCACAAACAAAACAAATAATATATAAATATTAGGTAAATATAAATTGAGTCTAGATATATTTTCTTTTAATTTGTAACATATTTTGAATAATATTTTGATTTAGTTAGATAATTATTTATATAAGTATTTATTAGCTGGGATTGGTGTATGTGTTGTAGTTTATATATGTTGTCGATAATGTATAAGTTATGAACTAGTAATTGATAATTTTGTATAGACTTAATTATTGTATATTGCTAATTCTTCATAAACTGAATGGTTCTGTGTAGTATTATAATTGTCTTATTATTCATTGTGGTTGGCCTCATTATGCCCTTTTTCATATCCACCATATGTGGTCGCCGATGTTAGTATGTTTGCGACAGAATCGAGTTCTCTCAGGATGCTGTGCCATATATATATTGTGGTATTAGTAGTGTTGGTATGGCGCAGATAAATGTGTGTTTTGTTTTTTTTTTGGGTCATCTTGTTTGTAAATTTAGTTTTTTACCGTATTATTCTATTGTTGTTTTGTGTTTTGTTTTTTTTAGTTTTTGTGTGTGTGTTGTTGAGAATTGTTTATATGTAGTTATTAGTAGTTTTAGTAGTGGAATAGAATTCTAATAGCGTAGATATGTAGGTCGTGTGAGTTGATAAAGATGGGTGTTATTCTCCTAAGGTTAATATTAATGTTGAGTGATATGTGGTTAGTTATTATATTCTTAGCTTTGTTATAGTTTATGTTTGGGGGGGTTTTATGTAGGTATAGTATGGTGGGTAGAAAATAATAAAAGGGATCTAATGTGATATAGTTTATGTTTTATGGGGGTATTTATTTTTAACTTAGTATTGTTATTGGGGTTTACGTTCTTTATAAGTTTATAATATTAAAAGTGTAGTGAGGTAAGAATGTGTTTTGTAATTTGTATATGGTGGGTTTAGTTAGGTTCAGTTTATTTTATTATTATAAAGTATTTTGCATTCGTGTTCGATTTTCGTTTTATTTATATTTATTCGAGTTGTGTAGTATATTCTTGTGATTGAATGTTAAAAATTATCTCTATATGTGTATCTAATTAATACTGAATTAAGAATTATTATGCTTAAGTCTGAATATGTATAAAAAGAATAAAATTATTCAAGTTAATTTTAAGAATAGTATGTGATCACCTGAAAACTACCTCTCACTATCATTATTAATATAGTATCTCGATATAAATAAATTTTATCAATATGATGATCTCAATGGATCGAAATTATATTTTCAACGTATATTATATAATTATGTAATTAATATATTGATGTGAGAAAATTTAGATATGTTAGAAATATAATCGTTCATTAGGAATGTAAGGTATGTTATTGTATTAGTAAGTGCTCTATTCGCTTTATCAATAGAGTAAAATGTCTATAACATTTACTTGATTATTTGGTTACATCCTTCTTGTTGTATATCGTTGCGTGGTATTATGAGCAAATTTCTGGATAATATGAAAGATGAGTTTATGTTTGGCTCATAGTGAGATAAAGATTGTGCTTAGAATTGTAGGCTGATGGGGATGTGGTTTGGCCGGAGTGGGAATATTTGAATATCTCTCAAACAGTAGGCCTCTGTCGTGCTCGCGCACGTATAAATTATCTCCTCATATGTTGTTGGTTCGCGCAGTTGTGCGCTTATTAGTGCTCCAGAGTGGTTGGCAGCCCCCTGTTGTGTCTTAAATAGTAAGGTATTGCTCGTTATAAAGATTGTGAAAAATTGATTGTTATTTAGTACGATATTATTGTATTCGGGGAAAAAAACAAAACATTGCAAAATGTTGTACGTGTTGGTGTGCTTATTCTAAAATTTATCGCTGATATATTGATTTTATTATTCTATAGTTAAACTTTGTAATTTATTTATCTAGAATAATTGATTTTAAATTGACAAACATAGATAGATTTATTATTTTGTTTGATTGTGAGTGTTTGATTAATTATTGTAGTTATATTTATTTTTATTATATTTATTTAATTTGATTAATATTAATGTTTGATTATTATAAGTACATCATATAGTGTTAGAAAAAATAATGTCGATATATAATTTATGTTTGGTATTATTATATATAAATAGAGCCAAAGATAGAAAGTTTTATAAACTGCTTACCAATATATAGATTGGAATAATTATATAATAATTGAATAATTATATTCACGGATGTGATGATATAAATAAATTCGAATAATAATAATAGATAATCATGAATTATAATAATTAATTAATAATAAGTAATTGTATTTATGTTTATATAATAATTGATATTAATAAATATTTATAATGAATAATAATTAATCAATAGAGTAACAATGCCTTAATAGTGTGTATTAATATCATTTATGAAAGTTAATGGTAGATTATGGCTATTCGTGAGTTGTAAATATAATTGATATTCCTATGATGATTATGATTCATTATTATATTATAATAGTTAGTGTGAAATGATTTGGGTGTATTGTATAATAGTTTAAATATATTATATTATTAATGTTAAGATTATATTTAACAAACTCTCTCATAAGTATATTAATAGTATTTGATAATAACTTATAATAAGGGTTTAAATGTAATATGGTATAAATTGTGCATAGACAAACATGTTTTTATGTAATAAATAATACCATTTATAAGAATATTATAAAATATAATTTTTATATAAATAAGGGTTAGTGGGTGCCAAGATAATAATATGTCGGAATATTATAAATAATAATTATATGATATATAATAGTATAATAAAATAAATTTATATTTATTACCTATTTCCAGTATGGCTGGTTTTCGGATTTTATATAAGGGGGGAAAATCTGATATTAAATTTTCTATTATAGAAATTATATATAAAGGTATTTATTTATAAGTAAATAACATATATTTGATTGGTTTATATAGAAAAAATATATTATATAAAAATATAATTTTAATACATGGCTTAGAAATAAAATCATATTGTATATATAGATATTAATATATAGATATATTGTGTTATATTGATTATATATTATATATTTATTATATATTATATATAATATTAATAATATGTTATATGTTGTAATATATGTATAGTGATATATAATATGTATATATATAAAGGATAAATATATATATATAATATATTATTAGTGAGTTATTTTATATTATATTATACTTATTATATATATATATATATAGTGTAATTAAAAATTATTTCTAAGTAGATATATTATAAAAACTAGTGGTTTTATATTATTATTATAATAATTATATTTTCAGATTACATAGGTATAAAATATATATTATCAGTTAGCGATATTTTTAACGAATGTCCGACCCTTAAGAGCTTCAAGAGAAGCATGTATAATGCTTATTTAGATCCCAAACTGTTCGTTTAATATGACGATATTTTGGGCATTAATTACCAAAGAATATTCTTATGAAGATTTCGTTCCGGACCGGAAATAAACTCTCGTTTCTTATTAGTTGTATAGCAACTAGTAAAGTCTCTCAACTAATTTCTATAAATAGCCGATAAAGGAATAATTGTAAACGAGCATATATAAGTTTTAAATGAGCACAACTCGTCCTATTATAACGTGTGCCAGAATTTTGCGTTGAGTGATTATTTAGTATATATGTATAGTTGAGGTGTAGTATATTATGATTATATTTATATTGATAATATAGTTTATTAAATAAATTAATTTAATATTTACTTGTTAAAAAGTTATTTAAAAATTGTATAATATTAATATGATTATATATAGGAAGTATATATATATTATATTATATATTATGTATTATAATATATGATTAATATAGATTTACTATATATATATTATTAGTTATGGATTTATTATAATAATTATATTTGGGTCGATTATTATGTACATAAATTATTATACCAAGGTGATATTTATTGTATAGTATATTGAAATATATAGTTATAGTCTAAGTTTTTAGATACTAATTAGTTATATAGTATATATTTATATAGGTTCTACTTCTTATTTGTAATATTATTTATTTATATATTTATATGTTTTATATATATTTTTTGTATATTGTATAGATGCCAGTATAATACTGATTAAATATAATATTTATTATTGTATCAGTGTTAGTATTATATATAGAGCTCGAATATATTTACTGTTTGGTTGATAGTAACATCTTTTGTATTAAAAAAGAAATGTACACTGATCGCTAATCTGGCTGCTTTCAGTCAGGTCAGTCAGGTTTGAGAGAGTTTTTTTTTTTTTTTTTTTTTTTTTTTTTTATTTTTTTTTTAGGTCAAGGATTACGTAGATTTCACAAATGAGCGAACGTTTGCTCAAACTTTTTTATAATTCGAGAAACACAATTGATTAAAATAAATAATTTTTTCTTCAAAAAAATTTTTTATGTAACTGGAAATATTGATTTTCAATTTATGAAGAATATCTAGCTGCTTTTTACACATATTTTCCTTCAACTTTACGCAAAATCCTAATAGATTTTTAATTTATTATCAAGACGTGTCAGTGCACCATATATGGTACATATACCCCGAATTGACTACCCCTGATATACACATATATAACATGTGTATAACCGTGAGTTTTTATTACTTTCATTGATCGATGCTATTAGCAAATCTAATTTAATTTATCGATAGTAGTTGAAATCTAATTTATTTTGAGAGAGAGAAAGTGAAGTTAAAATTATGAGTGGTGATGCACTTAATAAACATTTTAGTAATAATACAGTTTGGATAATAATTACGTAATAGGTTTTTGTTTTAATTGTGATGTAACTTAGTATAAGTATTAAAAATATTTGCTGAACAAATATTCATGAAATATAGTTCAAAAATATAAAAAATACTTCAAAAATATAGAAATTTTTAATAATATAAAAAATACTTCAAAAATATATCAAATATTTCAAAAGGAAAAACAAATACAGACTCTTTGACTAATATACAAAGAATGTGTTTTGAAATTTGAAATGCTACATGGGGCTTGGAACACCCCATTAACTACTTTTTGTCTTTATGTTTTAAAACTGATTTTAAAAGTTAATTTACATTTAAATGTTTTGTAACACTTTTCTGTTACATAAAAAATGTAATTATGTAAAATAATGTAAAACTGAAATAGTATTTAACATATAAATTGCATTATACAGTTTGTAATATAATAAACTGTGTTAGATATTCAAATTGATAAACGTTTTATATTAATTTACAAATTTTTCTAAAGTCTTAAGTGCTATTTATAAATATGAAAATGTTTCCAAAGTTACCGTCAGGCCTTTGAAGCGCTGTGATACGCATGTGAAATATTCCAGACTAGAAACCAAAATTTAATTTAGTAGGAGTAGTAAATTTATTATAAAATAGGGTATAATATTATATTTTTTGTGTAATATGACTCATTATCCTTAAAATGATAACTGAGTTATGATCTTTATCATCGGCATCTTATAATAACATATATAGTTATATATATATATATTTAGTATATATTCTTAATACTAATAAAATTTAGTATGAATTTTTTGCTGTATACTCTTGTCTTCTAAGAATTGTATAAAAAAAAAAAAGAATAATAAAATAAAAAAATAGAATTAAAAATAAGATTAATAAAATAAAAAAAAAATAAAAAAAAAAAAAAAAAGTCTACTCATTAATTTCGTTGTCTCCTCAAATCTTAAAAACAGTAGACCAAATTCCATTTTTTCAATCTTCTTAATAATACGAACAAATATAGACAGAGTTTCAAACAAAAAAAAAAGTAAGAGAGAGTTAATCTTAGCCTTTTAATGTGAGGAGTGGTGATAGTTATTTTGTTGCGACACATAATATAATAAAAACATTGCCTGAAGAAATACAAGCTAAAGAGCTTTAAATATTTTGGATTTATTTAATGTTGATTATAATTGTATGAAAAGTTGCAAATAATTAAATTTAATTTACAAATTATTTTATAAAAGGAAAAATATATATATGAAAGATTACCTAAAATTATTGTGATGAATGATTGAATAAATAATATCAAAATTAAGATTTAAAAAATACAAATAAGAAAATGATTGGTGAAATAAATAATATCATGATGATATTCGTAATTATTTAGAAAAATTGATATATATATATTATTAGTTATTATATTTATTATAAATATATTATTATATATATATATATATTGTGTTCATAGTTATTATATTATTATATAGTATATTATAGTATTATATATTATTTATATATATGTATACTATTATATATATTAGTTAGTATATATATATTAGTATATTGTGTAGACTCAAGGGAAAGAGGGCAGTTCAAAACATTTCACAACTAAAAATAAGGAAGAGAAAATGTGACTAGCTAAAAAGTTGAACATATTTAGACATCATATACATATTAAAGTAAACAATTAGAAAAAAAATACTGATGTTAAACCTTTTAATACAGCATTGGTTAGAAATGCTGATTAATTGTTTTAAAGCATTTGACTACTTTTCTTTGATCAGATTTGCATTCTTCTTTTATATGAATTATTTATTATTAGTTTAATAATAAACGTAAACAGCTTTTTTTTTTTTAAATCCTTAAAAAAGTGTAAAATCTGGAGGAGGAATGAGCGGAGCTGATCAAGCAGGAAACTTTTGTCTTCTTCTTCAAACTGGAAAATGTTCATTCGACCAGTTGAGGTGACTGTATTGGAGTAACCTGTAATGGGGGTTACTCCATACCAAATAGATATTCCATTTAATCAATATCTGGTTAAATTTAATATCTATTCCATGTAATCAATATCTGGTTACTTAACTATAGTTTGAAGAAAATTATTTATTAACATAGCTTCCTGATTTTCAAATGTCACTGCTTCTTCGAGGAAGAATGGAACCACCGGATCCTGAACATATATATGGAATCGCCGAATCCGGAACATAGATTTCAATCCATGCAGCAACACCTGCAATGTAAGCATCCTTCTCAATGGTCGTAAGAAAGTTTTGCTGATTAGCATGTTAGCATGGCCATTCTATTTAAAAGAAGCATCGTCAGTCCAATTAAATTTTTTCTGGAAAATAAACAATTTCTGCACAATATTGCTGGAAAATATCAATAATCTATAATATACATTTATATGAGTCCAAAAGTTAAGGGTTCGGCTGGGTGGTAACACATGAGAAATGCTTTTGTTACGTGTGAATAATGAGGATGAGGTTTTAGATAGAAATGTCTATTTCTTGTCCAACCCTCCAGGTAAACAAACATTCTTGTACTGCAAATGAAATTAACTCTGTGTGTCCAGCGCATTCTTAGCTGCGCTCTCGATCTATAGAAATTAGTGCATAAGTGTATTTGGATTAGTAGTCCTGGCATTGACAGTTTTCCATTTGCAACAGTAGCTTTCGAAACGGATGATAATGCTGACGGAAACAATTTCTCGTTTTGGTGACAGGGTAATGTGAACTAAAAAATTATTTCCATGTCTTATAAACCTGTTGTAAGACTTGCTTGTCGTCCATTACAAAAGTTATTTATATTTAAAATAGCTTAGTGAATCTGTACTAGTGATTTTATATTGAAAATGAATTAACAACATTTTTATATATAGAATGCTTTGGCGATAATTCAAAGTATGGAAATCGTATGGAAGGATATAATAAGTACATTATGACTCATATTATAAAAGCAGTGATTGTATATATCTAAATACTATGATATATTATATAGTTAAATATTTTGATTATTAGGTATTATAATTTATTTGTTAAGTTTATAATTATAGTTATAGTCTTAAAATCAATATTACTAATATATATATATTTTGATTTTGTATAAATTTATTTATGTAATAAATGTGTATTTAAATAATTTATTACCCTATATAATATAGTATATGTATATATTAATTATGATATTTAGATATATATTTTAATATATAAGACTACATGCTCTATCTTCATCACTAGTGAGGTACGTATGGGTATTATATAATGGTATACCCTTCTAACTTAATCATTTTATAGTGTCTGTTATCTATATTTGTAATTCTTGCTAATATATATATTTAAATGAGATATATTATAGTAGTATTAGTAAGATAATTTTAAGCCACTGAGCATCGAAGTTAGGCGTGTTAAGATTAATTATAAATACAAATGCTATTATGTTATTTTGATATTGATTTGGATATATTTAAAGTATGTTCTAGTTTATAATAATATTTATATTATGTTATATATATTTTATTATTCTCTCTTTAATATTCATAGAATTGTACATTAAAATTAGAACTTATTATACGTCTATATATTAATATAGTGAGGTACGCGAGCCTCAGTAATATATTAGGCTTATTAAATAGATATGTATAATTTGCTTCATTAGACTAATATTGTATAAATATTAATATTCATGCACAATGTAAAACTAATCAAATTGTTAACATACATCTTATGATTTAGTTTAAATCAGTGCTTGAGATTGGACATTTCTTTCAAGATGGAGTGTAATATTTACTGACGTGTCTCGATTTATTATAACTCTCAGAATTATATATTGTTTGTTATAATTTATTTATGTAGATATACTATATTATAATTTATTATATATCAATATATATGTTATTTTATGGAATTTGATATTATTAATATTAATTTATTATTTATGTTATATTTATTTTATTTTTATTTATGGTTTATATTATTTTTTTTTAAATCCTTTTTATATCTAGGATTTACTATCATCTTCTCTATTTGGCACAATAGTTTTATATTTATCATTTATTTATAGTTAGTGTATAATATATGTTTTATCTGAGATCTATTAATTCGTGACAATACAGCTTAGTATATTAATAATAATATAATTATCAGTGAATACAGTTTAAAAATTACAAAAATAGACTGGTTTAAATCCGAGAAACAACTAACAATACTTTAAAAATTACAAAAATAGACTGGTTTAAATCTAAATTAGAACATTAGAAATAAGACAGTAAGAAGCCACATGGGCCTATCGAGACTGTCCCATCACAGCTGTGGGAAAGAATCTCATACGTTATTCGTTTATTTTTTTATTTTATTTTTTTTCAAATTTTGGTTTTCATATTTTTTATTACTATTGATTTTGTGTGAGCTTTTAAGTTTAGGGCATAGAACATAATTCTGCTGATTATAGGAATCTTTTTTTGAAAAATATATTAATTATACTTTCCATAAAGTTTTCTGGTAATAGTGCAGAGGGGCTTCACCCCTGATTTTTATAAAATCACAGGATATACTCTAAAAAAATAATAATGAAGAATAAAAAAAAAAAAAAAAATGTGGTGGTCTCTTTAGAGAAAAAAGTTAGGTTTCAAAGTTAAAATAAAATTCATAAGATCCTTAAAAATAAAAATACCTTTTTTTTTAAATTTCATTTTTCTATAAATGCTGTAGCGAAAAAACGACAAAATGATAGGAAAAAAGTTGCAGCCTCAAAGTTTAAAATTTTCCATTGGCTTATAAAAATTAGGTATTCATGCTCATTTTAGGTCATCCAATTCGGTTATGATAAGATTTATTGAGTATACAATAGATTTTCTCTGTGTATACGGTACCTAACAAAACATATAACCTGAACTAGATGGCCTGAAATGAGACCTAACATGGATGGATAAAAAATGAAAAGTCTATGGGAGTTTTAACAATTTTGAGAGGCTGTAACTTTTTCCTAAAGAGAGCACCACATTTGTTATTTTTTTTTTTATTCTTCATTATTACTTAGAGTAGGCTATATTCAGTGATTTTTATAAAAATCGGTGGTGAAGCCCTCTATGCGGCTATTACCAGTTTTCTAATTAATAAAACAAAAATTCAACCTTTTGACTTTAATCATATGTTGCGTGTATAGCTGTTAAGAAGAAATAAAATGCTTTTTTTTTTTTCTGGGGTAATTTATTTTGTAAAGTGTTGTGTGAACATGGTAATCTTATTGAGGTACTTTCGCTGAAGAAGTAATCATCATAAAGTATATTATTCTATTTCCAACCCAAAGTTTTAATATAGTAAAAATTGCTATTGGATAGGGACCATGTGGTCCTTTACTGTCCATTTACTTTTTATGAGAATAAATTCACTATAAAGCACATTATTTCCTCAAATTAGACAAGGCTACTAAAATTGTGCTTCAAGCACACCTACCCAAATATATCCCACAGAATAGTTCTTGGATCATCAAACCAGAGTGATATTGTCCTGTCTTCACTCTGTGCACTACCCTTCAATTCAGGAGCATAAACATAATTCATTACACCTTCCTTACTATTAAAGATGCCTCTCCCAAACAAATGATGCACAGAACACCTCTTGCTAAACTGCTCAAACTTGGCAGACATCTGTCGTAACTTTAATATACTTACTTTGATGGGTACTATGGGGCCAATGACACAATATTACAATCACCTGTTTCATAGGATGGAAGCAGGGGTCTATAAAGTTAAGTTAAAAAGTATATATATATACATATAGTAGTAGTAGGGATCATATATATATATATATATATATATATATATATATATATATATATATATATATATATATATATATATATATATATATATATATATATTATATATATATCTATATATATATATATATATATATATCAGAATCTAACCAGCATATCTCTTCCAAGTTCTAACTCAACAATATATCAACCAAATACAGACCAATAGAATATCCGCATCACCAAACAAATCCTCAATTACACTAATCACAACTTCCAAATTACCCTTAATAACATTACTATCCCATTAAATAAAACACCCATAATTCAAGGAGTTATCATTAGATATACACCTAATTTTCTCAAAATATACAGAAAATGTAACATCATCAAATTGGAAATTAAACATCCTAAGAACCATAGCTGGCACAAACATTGAAAATAACAAACCAATATCCATCACCATATACAAGCAATTCATACGCCCATCATTGAACTATGCTTAACCAATACCAATATGGCATCCGTTATTACCCAAGGGAAACATGAAAAAGCTCCAAACAACCTAAAACAAGGCACTCAGAATTATAGCAGGATGTATACTATCAATACCCCAACAACACTTTCATGAGAAACAAAGATACTACCCATAGACAAACAAGCAGAAATGATATGCACCCAGTTTTAAGGTAAAATACAACCACAACAACTCTGTCATACCGCACTCTTCAACCCCACAAATCACAGACTAAAACAACCTCCATCATCCCCAGCCATATTATACAAACAAATCCTAAGTAATATCCAACCCCCACAAAACAACACCTCATATTCCAAACAAATACACACTCACCTAACAGAACAATATTTAAGAAATAGACAACCAAATAATATACTAAATGATCACCCACCAGAAATAGCATCTGAATTTAACTCCCTTCCTATAACCATCCAGTCATCTTTAGCCAAATTTAGATGTGGCCACTGCCCAAACTTGCAACACTACAAAAATAGATCCAACATCAACCAAACTACCTCAAATATCTTCCCAAAGTGCAACCAGGCCCCATAAACTGTGTATCATTTCTTCTTAGACTTGTCCTTTTAACCATCATCCCAGAATAACCTGGGAAATTACAACCCTAAGCAATCTGTGGAGGAGGCTGGCGGCAGCGGGTGGATATCTTAGTGAGGTGTGGCCACTCTGAAGAGGGTGGTCAGGGGGTGAGAAGGTATAAAGTATATAGTCAGTGTACCTGGGAAAACCCACTTCAAAAACTGGACATGAGAAAACCCACCCCTGTAATTCACTCTGTATGAGAAATTGACGCAAAATAAGTATGCCAGCTGTCACCATGTATTGGTTTTCGTTTAAATGACAAGATGCATCATCATCATTTCATACTGACTTAGTGAATTTTGGAAATTTTTTGAAAATTTGAGTCATTCATTTTCAGCATTTGTTGGATTTTTTCAGCATAAAACCCATGAAGACCAGTGGTAAATATAGGCATAATAAATGATTTTATGTTAAACCCCTGCTTTATCAATTTACAGAACAATTTTGGTGAACTTTTATGCAACCACTTATACACCAAAGTGAGTTTATGAAAGAAACCCAGTGTACAAGAAAAAAACAATTTTCAATTTCTCTAAAAATGAGTGGAATTTAGCAAATTAATAAGTTATAGCATGTTTGGGGTGGTTTTGAAGTGCACCTACTGTTTGTGCAAGAAAAGCAAAAAATTTTTTGTACACCAAAAAAGAACTTTTTTAAAAAAAAAAAACCCATGTATACCAAAACTAACCAAACTTTTATTTAATATATATATATATATTATTTATATATATCATATATATATATATATATATATATATATATATATATAATATATATATATATATATATATATATATATATATATCTCTATTTATATCATATTAACAATTTTTTTTGATATATATTGTTTTATATAGATATATATATATATATATATATATATATATATACTGTATATATATATATATATATATTTATATATATATATATATATATATATATATATATATATATATATATATATATATAGCATATTATTATATATATATATATAGTGTTTTATATATATATATATATATATATATATATATATACCGTTAACCAGCCGGAATTTTCTCCGCCATTTCTTTGCTTTTTAATTAACAGTATATTAAAAACTATAACACTTACAGACGAAATTAGTCTTCAGATCCACACAAAATATAGGTTTATTTGGGCAATCATTTAATGTAAAGAAATTCAAAAACACTAATAATAATTATATTTAAAAATTTCTATTTAGAATTAAATTTTTTTTTTTTTAAAGTAATTTTTCATAAGAATAAAAATAGAAATATTCTTACCATTTTTGGCTGACACTAGCTGAAATGAGCTTCCTAACGTGTTAGTAGTAAGTAAGAATGATAAATTATTTGTCTGCCAGATTTAGCTGATTTATTGTTAAATCTGGCACCCTTAGCAATATTTAGCTACTTTTTTAGTCTTGCTGTTCTCATAGCCTTCTATATGGGTCCCGATGCCCGAAACGATCCCCCGCGGGTTACCGAGTCAATTGGCCACCCCAGTCAATGGTGAGGGGGGTGGGGGGAATGGAATACAAATCTGAGATTGCCCCGGGTCATAAATGTTAAATAACTTTAATGAAGTGCTATCACTATGTATTTTATATGTATAATAGCTTAAAACTCTGTACTATCAAATAGTAGGTGATCAAGTTTTACTAATTTTTTCTTTATTTTTCGCATGGAATCCTTACAAATCAAAAATTACAAATTTAAAAAATTTTTTTATAGAAAAATCAAAAATCTAGGTTATTTATATATTTTTTAAAAACTTTTTTGCAGTTCACTGCACCTTTTTGTGCTTCAACTATTAAATTTTTTTTTGTAACTTGTTTTGTAAACAATAAAATCCGTACCCTGAAATTGCCCGCGCGCATTCTGAAATCATCCCCCCGTTAACGGTATATTTACATATATATAGCAGCATATATATACTATAGCATATATATATATATATATATATTATATAAAGATAAAGATATATATCAAACCCATATATATATATATATATATTACATATATATATATACTATATATATATATTTGTTATATATATATATATATATTATTATTTATATATATATATATATATATATTAAATGCTGAACACATGCTTATATTTTTTTAGGATACATTAACCAGGATAATGCACATAAAATAGTTTTATTTAATTAAATTTTAAAAATGGGTTTTTAAATTTATTTACCAGTACTGATGGGTTTCTTTGAGGTACAAAGTGGGTTTTTCATCACATTTTCCTAATAACAAAAAGCAAGCCTTAGCAAGATTGTACTCATTAAAATGTAAACATACCTTACAATCAACCCACTTAACTTTAACACACATTTGAAAAGTTTGATTCTTTTTGTTATTAGGAAAATTTTGATTTTTCCTTGTTTTGGGTCCTGTACATTGACTAAATGTATTTTTACTGTATTTGTTTTCATATATATATATATATATATATATATGTAAATATTTATATATAATACATATATATATATATATATATAAAGATCTATATATTTATATATTATTTATTATATATATATATATATTTATATATATATATATATATATATATGTTACAGTGTGTGTCTATAATGATGTTTTCAATCATTTGTGGTCGTGAGTTCGAGTCCTCACAAACTGGATTTGGACTTTCAATTAGTCAACAGGAAGGTCACTAATATTTTCAGAGTCAAGGAGATTTTCTGTAATTTATTACAGTTTACGGCATTGTGTATTAATACACTAATCTCAATACCTCACCTCTCACTCATCCATAGCCAACACATACAACGGTACAACCTTTAATACACATACAGACACCAACATTCCTATTCGCCTCACGCACAGTAGGTCTGTGAGTCCAGAGCCTAGCCATGCCCACTGATGGCTGGAATATCTTGACCTGGTTCAGACTGAGGCTGGGGTTACTTTCACCCTGAAACTGTGAACCTTTCCACTTTGTATGGGCCCACTGGTCGGAAAAAATAAAATAGTAACCTTCCCCCGATTGTCGTGGGTAAAACAAATGTAATAAAATATGTATATATATATATATGTTATATATTATATTATATATTATATATATATATATATATATATATATATATATATATATATATATATATATATATATTGGTTATATAGCATATATATATATATATATATATATATATATAACACTATTCTCTTTCATTTGGAGCTTATAAATTTTCCAGAAACAAAGGTAAATCACCAATTTTAAATAATTACCATAAATTTTTAAATTAACTCTCTGGCATCTGACCATTTCAACTTATTTTCCCCGTTCATTATCCAAAACCCTTATCAACCCACTGGTGGTAGCACCATTCCACAAATTTGGCTTCTGGACTGAGTAGATGTAACCCAACTGTTGTCCAATAAAGGCTCATACCATGGACAGTTCTTTAGAACTTACTATTATTATTTTGTTCCATGGGGCTGATTTTTATTACTATTTGAATGTTGAGGGATATATCTGCCAAATTTTAAGAAACTTGAATATATCTACTTCAGACTACAAAAAATTTCTTCTGGGCATTTTAGTTTTGGTTAAAATGCTTGCACACCATATCTTATACATAC
>JABUQX010042591.1:0-15463 GCA_015478945.1 Trachelipus rathkii | reverse complement strand
ATGCACACATCCCAAAAATAAGGGTGGATTGAGATTATTTTAGGTATCAATAACCTAGTTTTTTTTATTTTTATCTACTTTTTTATTATTTGCTTATTATGTATGCATAATTGTTATTCAAAGCGTTGCCATCGCCTCGCAGTGGTTCCGCACCGCACCGCACTGCACCGCACCGCACCGCACCGCACCGCACCGCACCGCACCGCACCGCACCGCACCCCACCAGTCCGCACCACGCTTCATATAGAGTTTGAGACATGGCATCTCTCTCAAACTTGGTACCCCATTTAGGGATGACGTAACCTCGCCGCTGACGAGGTTAAATGACTGTGCATCCCCCATGGGGGGATGCTAGCCCCCAAGCATTGAATATTGACGTAGAAGGCTGAAACCCGGCATAAACCTTTCATATAAAGTATCCTCATTGTAGACGAGGTTACATGGCTATGCATTCACCGTGGGGGGATGCTGTCCCCCAAACATTGAATATTGCCGTAGAAGGCTGAAACTTGGCATACACCCTTCATGTAAGCTATCCTCGTTGTAGACGAGGTAACATGACCGTACACCCCCTAGAGGGGGATGCTGACCCCCAAAACTTTGAATATTGACGTTGAAATATGAAACTTGGTATACAACCTTCATATAAGGTATCCACGGTGCAGCCGAAGTTAAATGACCGTACACCCCTTGGGGGGATGCTGACCCCCAAACATTGAATGTTGACGTATAAGGCTGAAACTCGGTATACACTCTTCATACAACGTATCCTCGTTGTAGACGAGGTTACATGACCATGCATTCCCCGTTGGGGGGATGCTGGTCCCTAAACATTGAATATTGACGAAGAAGGCTGAAACTCGGTATACACCCTTCATATAAGGTATGCTCATTGCATTGTAGAAGAGGTAAAGCTACCCTAAGCCCTCATGGTGTTGGGGCTGTGCCTAAAATCCTTGGAAATTGATATAGTAGAATAAAACTTGCTATAAACCTTTCTTATAAGGTAACTTCGTCACACACGAAGTTACGTGTCGCTAAGCTGACATGTTGTTAGGGGTGTGCCCTAAAACTTTGGATATTGACTTAGAACGATAAAATTTGGTATGCACCCTTCTTATAAGGTATTCCTCTGTATATCCTACATCTACAGTACTTCATTACGATCAAAAAGGAGTTGAAATTCAGAAAAATGTCAAAAGTTAAGATTTTGATCAGTTCCCGTTTTCTTCATCTGACTCAATATCTGACTCACCTGAACCAACGGTACTACCTCCCAATGCTTCATTACGTTCCAATTCGTATTTTTTCACCGATGCGAATTGCAATATTCATGGAATGTACTGAAATAACATTTCCAAAGTTCCATACGTTCAGATAGATGCAAATGTATCATAAAATGTCTACTCTTCTTCAGTTGTCGAAATATTACCTGATTCTGGTATATCCTTCCAGTCAAACTTGAGTCTGGGCGTATATTTTTATTTTTTTATTTTTCATTTTTTTATTTTTATTTACGTTTTTCATATATTTATTATTATTATTTTATTTAGGTAATTTTAGTTCATTAAAATAATTTTTAAGATAAATTAAATAAAAACATTTACTAATATTTACTTTTTTTTATAGAATCAAGCTTTACTTTTTATCAAAATTATATTGTTCTTACTATTTTTCTTGCTATGAATTTTGTATTTTTTTTTTTTTTTTTTTTTTTTTTTTTTTTTATTTTTTTTTTTTTTTATATATTTTTTTTTTTTTTTTTTTTTTTTTTTTTTTTTTTTTTTTTATTTTTTATTTTTCTTATATTTATTTTTTTTTCTATTTATTTTATTTATAATATTAATTATATATTTATATATATTATGTTTCATAAGAATATTTTGTTCCTCCGTTGGTATTCCATCAACGCTAACGGATTTTGTAGGATGTGTCAAATTTTTTATTATTATATTTTTTATTTTAAATTTATATTTGTTTTTTCTAAACTTGATCATTTATTTATTTTTTAATACAGTTTCTCACTGCTGAGAAAAGGTAGATCTTTGTTATTTCTCTACCATATAGCAAGATGTTTTATGAGTTGTTTTTACACCCCTCCTAGTAATAAATTCAAGATAATATGATGTAAAAGTTTAAAGAACCAACCACACCTACCCTCACCACTCCACCGGGATCTTTGATCTATTGAAATCTATTGAAGCTATTTGATCTATTGAATTCAAAGATATTTTGCCAATTTAGACATAACACTAAACCTTTTGATTACTTTGTTATGTTTAGTTTATTAACTGAAAAAATTTGCATTTTTGCGATCAGCACTACCATGATAGAGGCATGCTCATATTTATTTCAAATTGTTAGAATTTTGGGTCTAAATAACTAATATCACTAATGCACTAATTCACTAATCCATGATCCCACTAATACACAAATCCTCTAATTCATTAAGCCATGATGAACTATAAGAAAATATTTTGAATGTTATTACAAGTTCTGAACAATATTCAGAATAAGAATGTAAGTGTTATTCATAGATGGTTTGGTTTTTTATTTCTTGAGAAAAAAGTATATGTGGAGGTCCAGAATTTATTGAGGTCCCGTATGATCTTACAGAAACATAAAAAAGAGAAATTCTTGGATTTCGCCTTATATATCGATCATAGATGAGTATATATTCTTGATGGACTAACGGTTAAACAAAAGTTTTCACATTAATAGAGTTTTTTTATGCTACAAATACTCGCATCACCAAAACTAAGATTAAATTTTTATCACAGTTGTGATAAGACGAACAACAAACCAAACACGATCACTAAAGCCAAGAAATAATCTGTGCTAAAGATAAATATTAACAAAATTTTGCCGTGATGTTTACTATTGTAACAACAACGTATTAACATAGTATCTAAATTCTCACATTATAGCATTAAAAAAAAAACAATCAGGCACGTTTACCTATATCACACACATTTTTGTTCTCAATTGATGTATCAATTTTCGTGGGGGGAATCTATTGTATTAACTATAGGTAATATTGATTCACACAACATGAAGTTTAAATTTTACTAGTATGTGTAACGACTTAATAACTAGTGTGATTCTAGTAGATTCGACAAAATCATGACGGATTAAGGTCGTTTTTGCATTCACTTAACCTTTGTGTTCTATTATTGAATCTAATATGTTTGTCGTATTCATAGGAAACATTGTTTATACAAGCTCCCGTATTCGTGTTGATACAATAGCAGTATTACGTCTGTTTTAACTGTATTTTTCACAAGATTAACAGTAAACTAAGAGAGATATATCACTAGCGAGCAGATGCAATAGTTAAAAAACTACATAAGGAAGAAGTCTTATTTTGATTATTGACAGCATTTTAAAAAAAATATGTTCGTTAATAATACATAACGACAAACCTAACACCACCCGTTGTAAGTCTATACGAATTGAATAAGATAATAAACCGAGGTATTAAAGAATTCGCATATAAGACATAACTATTACACAAGTTTTGAAGGTATTAAAGGTATGAGAGTTACCTAACATAGGTTCTTTTTCAACACAACAGTTAAAGCACCTTAACTTAGCCATTACAAACACGGGTAAGAACGATAACATATTTGCTCATATGACATAATCGAATGCTCGTTGCTAACATGATCAATCGACTAAATATATAGCTAATAATACGATAACACAGGTTTCTACAATTAATATTGGAAAGCAAGGACATGAAATTATCACGGTTATAGAGCTATAAAGGAGGAAAAGATATTAAGATTGTATGCTGACAGACGCATAAGTCCTAACACCATGCCTTTTACGCTAGTACTGCAATAATCTAGTTGAAAGCATTAATTCAAGAGATAGAATTTTTCTTATATTTAACAACAGTTTTATAGACATTGTTGTAACTAAACAATAAGAACCGCGTTGACAAATAATGATCGATCTTGTTAAATGGCCTATTGCATCACGAGTTTGTCATTAGAGCAAGTCTATACAAAGGTGAATGCGTGTAGAGAATAAATGAAGACTTATAATGTAATAAGAAGCTGTTATTGATGAATGGAAGAAAGAATGATTGTGGTGTTTCAAATATTTATTTTTTCATACTTAATTATTTTATATTTATTTAGTCAAATAGCAATAACATATATCTTCTGTCTTTTCTTTATAGTGTAATATCTTTAAAAAACTCATATACTCTCGCTAAGATTTTTCGACACACTTAGCAATTCTTAGATTACATTTCGGACTTTCTAAAAAATAGCCTTACTTCCCTCACACTTTAAAACAGTCTTCTTCCAAATTCTACATGGCAGTTTTTAGCACTATCCCCCCTAAGACTACACAAAAAAGTAACATCCCACAACATTCCCGTCGATGTAAATCAAACCATCCAAAATACCCTACCCTCCCACCCTCCCGTGATCTATATATGTACATAAGATATTCTGAGCTTTTCCTAAATTTGCTTTTAGAGTTCTCAAATCTAATTACAGAATTTATTACAAACCGTCTTATAACATATTTACACCACAATATGCCCAATTTCATCATTAAAAACACAGAAGACTTTATCCTCATTTTTCACTAATAACTTCATAATCAATTAACTACCTACAACTTAATAACTTCACTTACTCTTACTATCTTTACTTGTGCCTTTTTGATGATTTAGTACATCCTTTATACTTCGTCCCTCTTCCTTACATCAATTTCAACAAAATATAAGTATAGATCTTTTCTGTTAAAACATTCTTACTGAAAACTTTTAATACTCTAACACCGTAGTCATCGTAAATCATTACTCAATAAAACTGATACTCCTATACCCTCTTGAAACACATATCTCTTCCATTTTAATCAATTGCATATTTTAAACTAAACTCAAGGCTTAGTATGGGATCCCCTCTTTTGCCATCCCTGATTGAAGTGATTAGGAACTTAATTGAGGTCTTTTTGTTAGATCAATTACTGAGCAGGTTCATTCCTTATTCCACTAAACCTTTAACTCGCGTTTCCTACAATATGTTTAATTACAATTTCTGTCTTTCCCAATACCACTCCCTTCAACTTAACCCAACCCCACATATGTACTCAAATTAATGATCTAATAACTCTCTCTACTCAAACGTCATAATCATTCGAAGTATCAAATTTTTGGACTATGAAGCTCACTACCTATCCCAATATTCAATATACTTTCCTTTATCTCATTACACCACTCCTGCATCCTGGTATACAACGAACATATACTCCAAATTTTCTACAGAACAAATTACATTAAAGTCTATTCGGACAAATCAAACACATCAAGCCCATCACTAACATAGCATTCTTCACACCTGTTAATCAACGCATATATCACTTGCACAACAACAAAAGGCATGAATTTCATTTACATCAACTCTTATAGCTTCTTAAGCGACACTTTACAACTATTTGCCTTAATATCTACTCTCCTTTTTATTCATTCAAAAACGAACTCAATTTCTTTTCTCACCTTATTTTATGACATACTATCCAACCACACACAGTAACAACTGATAATCTTATTTACAATATAGAACAGTACTAAAAACTAAAGATTACCTATTCATACAATTTGTCTAGGGAATTCTCTAATATAATCTACACAAAACCCAATGAATGGTAGGTCTAGCCTATTGATTTACACACCTTTAATACTTATTCAGCAAAAATTTATTCTAACCTTTGTACCTAGCTTATACCTTTATCATTGCATTTAGATCCAACATCAACTGCGATGAGTGAGACACAACGCCTTAGACCACTACGCTTTATCAGAAGTATTACACACATTGCATCTCTAAGCGTAATCTGCTTAACCTATCAACGTACACACACCCTGTCATAACACAATATAAAATTTACCTCAAAATAGCATGCTGAACTCATACTCAAAAATCCTACACAATCTTACCTATATACACACAATACAACCTATACATATGAACATTAACAATACCATACTTACACACTAGATAAAACAAGTACCTAACATTACGCCATACAACAAACACACATGTAACATTAATTTCTCTCAAAAGCATTGTAATATCTATCAACAACTCACTCATCTCACAATGCATAAATATTTACTCATAATCGACTGAATAACATTTGATCAACACAGGTGATGTTTCATACACATTTAATTTCAACTCAAAGACCCTTAACCCTTCATACATCCAGCGCATTATGTAATCGAAATCACTAGAGTGACAATATAATAAAGTAACAACGGATCCTTAAAACTTTTACGAGCAACTACCAGGACGATAATCTAATGACCTTCCATAGCTCACACAGTTTACCAAAGATTCACCACATGACCTTCCACAACACTCGAGTCATTCACATAAAAAAAATACGTTTTTCTATAAATCAAACCAGGCTCTAGATACATCTTTTCTCATATTTTTATAATTTTCTTGTACACTAATGCACTATTACATTTCTATTGTAACACTATATTAGTATGATATTTTTAGGATATATTTATTGTTTTATAAATAGCCTCATTTTGTTTTTCAAATTTTATTTCGTTTCTATAAATTAATTTATTGGTTTTCTTCTCATACTTTTAACATCAAAGCTCATTTTCTTCATACGTTTTTATTTGCTTAAAAAATTTTTGTTCATATTAATATCAATCATAATTTAATAGGAAATTGGATTATTAGTGTTAAAAATTTCTATTTATAATATATATAAAAAATATATATATGAGAAGTTATAACAAACATTCCTTAGAAACTAGTCAATATATTCTCTCGTAAAATTACAGACTCTACACTTAAAACTTACTATACCGCCTCACCAAGCCTACCTCTCAGACTCATTGATCATTGATACGATTGATCTATTGATTTCAAGTCTATGTTTGCTAATAACCATAACGATCATATTTCAATCTCTTTATTCTAATCTCTTTTATTCTAATCTCTTTTATTCTAATCTCTTTTAAAGAATATTTTTGACTTTGGTGCTTCTAATCGATCAAACTTGAGTTCGTACTTCTACGTAGTGTACAAAATTCATAGATGTAATTCTCTCTGGCATGAAGGCAAACATTCCGTATACTATTCCTTTAATTAAAACTCGCAAGCCTTGGTTTAGCACTGCTTGTTCACGTGTTATTCATGACAGAAACGTTGCTCTCAAGAATAACTTCTTTTTCAAATTAAAGAAGCTCATATAACTCATAATTCATCCTGGGTAGTGGATAACTTCTGACTTTAAGAATTCTTTTTTCTTCAGAAAACGCAACAATTTTTACTGTTATTATTCACACTCTTTCTGGCATGTTGCTAAAGAAATGTCAACCTATTATTTTTCTGACTGCAGCACATCTATCTTCTGCTAATGCTAAATACTTCGCTCAAATCTTTCCTTCTATTTTCACTTGAAACTATTCTGGAACTATTATTCCTCCTGTGGTTCTCAAACCAGTGTTTCAAAGCTTCTACCCTGCCATCGTAATTTATTTCCTTTTTGCCTATCAACTTCAACTTTTGGCTTTCCGCTGATAGAGCGCGAAGAGGATACAAAGACAGGAAGGTTATCGGAGAAATCCCGAGATGGAAGGAGTTCAACAGCATAAAGAGAAAAATTAGAAATTAATACCCACCTAGCAATTGTCCTATCGATTTAACTACTATGTTGTTTCCATAAAGTTTTAATATATCGTTTGGAGGAAGATTTGCAAACATATTAATTATTAATCTATTCTTTCCTCATATGTCCCCTATGGTTTCCTCATATGTCCCGTATGGTTTCCTTATATGTCCCCAAAATAAATGAAGGAAATGAAAATAAATGAAGTGAAAGAGTTCCAGATTTTATCAGTGATGTATATGTAAGAATGAGCATAGCTGCTAAGACCGGTGTAACAGACTTGTCACGGTGTCACAGACTTGAAATGCGAGATTTAGCAGTATACAAAACAGCTGTTGTGGCGTCTGAATACTAAAGGATGTAATGAGTTGACATTTTTTGTAAATTGGAAGAAAAAGAGTGTAGTAAAGGTGTCAAAAAGATTATTGCACTTTCAACTGAAAAAAGTTAGTAGTTTACGGGGAATATATTATGAGTTTTTGAGTTTGATGACAATGATAATTCCTCAACGAATCATCAGTATATCGAGTAACGTAATATAGAGCAGAGTTAAGCTAAGGCTTGTTAGACTTTGATGGAGAGAAAGAATAAGAAATGTACACTTTCATAGCCAATACAATCACCTTAGTTATGTTCGCCGCAAATACTAAAGGATAACCTCTCACCGAAGGACACCTCTCACCGATGAACACTTCTCACCGATAGACACTCTTACAGATGAATATCTCTCCCCGAAAAACACCTCTCACCGATTGACATCTTTTCCCGATAGACACCTCTCACCGAAGGAAACTCTCACTGATTAACACCTCTCACCGAAGATATCTCTCACCGATGGACACCTCTCACCGAAGAACACTCTCACTGATGGACACCTCTCACCGAAGAACACCTCTCACCGATGGACACCTCTGAACGAAGGATACTCTGCCCGATGTACACCTCTCACCGATGGACACCTCTCACCGATGGATACCTCTCCCCGATAGACACCTCTCACCGAAGGACACTCCACCGATGGACACCTCTCACCGAAGAACACCTTTCACTCAAGGACAGTCTTACCGAAGAACAAATTTCACGAAAGGACACCTCTCACCGATGGACACCTCTCACCGAAAGGCACCTTTCACCGATGGAAAGCTCTAACTGATGGACGCCTCTCCCCGATGGAAAGCTGTCACCGAAGGACAGTCTTACCTATAGACACCTTTCACGAAAGGACACCTCTCACCGATGGACACCTCTCACCGAAGGACACTCTCACTGATGGACACTCTCACCGAAGGACACCTCAAACAGATGGAGACCTCACACCGAAGGACACTCTCACTGATGTAAACCTCTCACCGAAGAATACCTCTCACCGAAGGACACTCTCACTGATGGACACCTTTCACTTAAGGACGCCTCTCCCCGTTGGACACCGCTCACTGAAGGACAGTCTCCCCGATAGACACCATTCACGGAAGGACACCTCTCACCGAAGGACACTCTCACCGATGGACACCTCTCACAGATGGACATCTCTCACCGTAGGACACCTCTCACCGATGGACACCTCTCACTGAAGGACATTCTCACCGAAGGACAACTCTCACCGTAGGACAGTCTAACCGATGGGTACCTGTCCCCAAATGATACCTCTCACCGATGGACACCTCTCAACGAAGGACACTCTCACCGATGGATATCTTTAAGCAAAGGACAACTCTCACCCACCGATGGACTCCTCATAATGATGGACACTTCTCACCAATGGACACTTCTAACCAAAGGATACTTCTTACTGATGGATACCTCCCACTGAAGGACAGATTCACTGATGAACTTCTTTCACCGAAGGACATCTCTCACAGATAGACACCTCTCACCGAAGGACATTCTCACTGATAGACACCTCTCGCCGAAAGACATCTCTGAACCACCGATGGACACCTCACACCGAAGGACACCTTTCACCGATGTACACCTCTCACCGAGGGACAGTCTCGCCGATGGACACTTTCAACGACGGACATCTCTCACCGATGGACACCTCTCACTGGAGAACATTATCACCGATGAACACCTCTCACCGAAGTAAACCTCTGAACCATCGATGGACACCTAACACCGAAGGACACATCTCACCGAAGGACATTTCTCACCGATGGATGCCTCTCACCCATGGACATCCCTCACCGATGGACACCTCTTACCAAAGGACAACTCTCACCGATGGACACCTCTCACCGAAGGACACACTCACCGATGAACATTTATCACCGAAGGACACATCTCACCAATGCACACCTCTCATTTAAAGACAGTCTCACCGATGGACACCTCTCACCGAAGGACGCCTCTCCCCGTTGGACACCTCTCAGTGAAGGACAGTCTCACCGATAGACACCTTTCACGGAAGCACACCTCTCACCGAAGGACACTCTCACCGATGGACACCTATCAACGAAGGACACCTCTCACCGATGGACCCCTCTCACTGAAGGACACCCTCACCGAAGGACACCTCTCACCGAAGGACAGTCTCACAGATGGATACCTGTCTCCGAATGATACCTCTCACCGATGGACACCTCTCAACGAAGGACACTCTCACCGATGGACATCTTTCACGAAAGGACAACTCTCACCCACCGATGGACTCCTCATACTGATGGACACCTCTCACCGATGGACACTTCTAACCAAAGTATACTTCTCACTGATGGATACCTCCAACTGGGACAGTTTCACTGATGGACTTCTTTCACCGAAGGACATCTCTCATCGATGGACACATCTCACCGAAGAACATTCTCACCGATGGACACCTCTCGCCGAAAGACACCTCTGAACCATCGATGGACATCTTACACCGAAGGACACCTTTCACCGATGTAAACCTCTCACGGAGGGACAGTCTCGCCGATGGACACTTTCACCGACGGACATCTCTCACCAATGGACACCTCTCACCGAAGCAAACCTCTGAACCACCGATGGACACCTCACACCGAAGGAAACATTTCACCGAAGGACATTTCTCACCGATGGATGCCTCTCACCGATGGACACCTCTCACCGATGGACACCTCTTACCAAAGGACATCTCTCACAGATTGCCTCTCACCGAAGGACACCTCTCACCGAAGGACACCTTTCATTGAAAGACAGTCTTACCGATGGACACCTCTCGACGCATGACACGTCTCATCGATGGACACCTCTCACCGAAGGACACCTCTCCCCGATGGAAAGCTCTCACTGAAGAACAGTCTCACCGATAGACACCTTTCACGGAAGGATACTTTTCACCGATGGACACCTCTCACAGAAGGACACTCTTACCGATGGACACTCTCACCGAAGGACACCTCTCACCGATGGAGACCTCTCACCGAAAGACATTCTCACTGATGGATACCTTCCACCGAAGAACACCTCTCATCGAAGGACACTCTCATCGATGGACACCTTTTACCGAATGACGCCTCTCCCCGATGAACACCCCTCACTGAAGAACAGTCTCACTGATAGACACTTTTCGCGGAAGGATACCTTTCACAGAAGGACACTCTCACCGATTACACCTCTCACCGAAGGACACCTCTCACCGATGGATACCTGTCACCGAATGACACCTCTCACCGATTGACACCTCTCAACGAAGGACACTCTCACCGATGGATATCTTTCACCAAAGGACAACTCTCGCCCACCGATGGACTCCTTACACTGATGGACACCTCTCACCGACGGACACTTCTAATCGAAGGATACCTCTCACCGATGGATACCTCCCACTGAAGGACAGTTTCACCGATGGACATCTTTCACCGAAGGAGATTACTCACCGATGGACACCTCTCATTGAAGGACATTCTCACCAATATACACCTCTCACCGAAAGACACCTCTGAACCACCGATGGACACCTCACACCGAAGGACACCTTTCACCGATGTACACCTCTCACCAAAGAATAATCTCACCAATGGACACTTTCACCGAAGGACATCTGTTACCGATGGACACCTCTCACTGGAGAACATTCTCACCTATGGACACCTCTCACTGAAGCACACCTCTGAACCACCGATGTAAACCTCACACAGAATGACACATCTCACCGAAGGACATTTCTCACCGATGGATGCCGCTCACCGATCGACACCTCTCACCGATGGACACCTCTTACCAAAGGACATCTCTCACCGATGGACACCTCTCACCGAAGGACACACTCACCGTGAACATCTATCACCGAAGGACACATCTCACCGATGGACACCTCTCACTGAAAGACAGTCTCATCCATGGACACCTGTCACCGATGGACACCTCTCATCGATGGACACCTCTTACCGAAGGACACCTCTCACTGATGGACACCTCTTAACCATAGACACCTCTCACCGAGGTACACTCTCAGGCATGGACACCTCTCACTGAAGGACACCTCTCACCGAAGGACACTACTCTCCGAAGGACACCTCTCACCGATGGACACCTCTCACTGAAGAACACCTCTCACACACCGAAGGAAACCTCACACCGAAGGACACCTTACACCGATGGACACCTCTCACCGAAGGACACTCTCATCGATGGGCACTTCTAACCGAAGGACACGTCTCACCGATTGACAACTCTCAACGAAGAACACCTCTCACCGAAGGACACTCTCATTGATGGACACCTCACACCGAAGGACATGTCTCACCGATTGACAACTCTCACCTAATTACACCTCTCATTGATGGACACATCTCACTGAAAGATACCTCCCACCGATGGACACATCTCACTGAAAGATACCTCCCACCGATGGACACCTCTCACCGGAGGAGACCTCTCACAGATGGGTACCCAGCAAAAAAATCCAGTAAGTTCCAGAGAGTTTTAAGATAAATTTTCTTAAAACCCACTGGAGCCTGGGTATTTTTCTAGGTATCCCTTACCGAAGGACACATCTCACCGAAGGATACAGCTCACCGATTAACACTTCTCATCGAAGAACACTCGCACCGATGAACACCTCTCACCGAAGGACATCTCTTACCGAAGGACATTCCCACCTATGGAAACCTCTTACCAAAGGACACCTCTCACCGATGGACACCTCTCACCGAAGAACACTCTCACTAATTGACACCTCTCACCCAAGGACACCTCGCACCGATGAACACCTCTCACCGAAGGGCACTCTCACCGAAAGGCACATCTCACGGAAGGACACCTCTCAACGATGGACGCCTCTCACCGAAAGACACTCTCACCGGAGGACACATCTCACCGAAGGATATTTCTCACCTATGGATGCCTCTCACCGATGGACATCTCTCACTGATGGACACCTCTTACCAAAAGACACCTTTTACCGATGGACACCTCACATCGAAGGACACTCTCGCCGATGGACACCTTTCACCAGAGGAAATTTCTCACCGATGGATGCCTCTCATCGATGGACATCTCTTACCTAGGAATACTCTCATAGAAGAACACCTCTCACCGAAGGACACTCTCACCGCTTGACGCCTCTCACCGAAGGACACACTCACCGATGAACATCTATCACCAAAGGACACATCTCACCGATGGACACCTCTCATTGAAAGACAGTCTCACCGCTGGACACCTCTCAATGATGGACACCTATCACCGAAGGACACCTCTCACCGAAGGACGCTTCTCCCCGATGAAAAGCTCTTACTGAAGGACAGTCTCACCGATGGACACCTTTCCCGGAAGGACACCTTTAACCGATGGACACCTCTCACTGAAGGACACTCTCCCTGATGGACACTCTCACCGAAGGACACCTCTCACCGATGGAGACCTCTCCCCGAAGGACACTCTCACTGATGAATACCTCTCACCAAAGAACACCTCTCACCGAAAGACACTCTCACCGATGGACACCTTTCACCGAAGGACGCCTCTCCCCGATGGACACCTCTCACTGAAGGAAAGTCTCACCGATAGACACCTTTCACGGAAGGATACCTCTCAACGAAGGACACTCTTACCGATGGACACCTCTCACCAAAGGACACCTCTCACCGATTGACACCTCTCACTGAAGGACACTCTCACCGAAGGACACCTCTCACCGAAGGACACTCTCACCGATGAACACCTCTCACTGAAGGACACTCTCACCGTTGAATATCTGTCACCGAATGATACCTCTCACCGATGGACACCTCTCAACGAAGGACACTCTCTCCGATGGACATCTTTCACCAAAGGATAACTCTCACCCACCTATAGATTCCTCATACTGATGAACACCTCTCACCGATGGACACTTCTAACCGAAGGATACCTCTCACCGATGGATACCTCCCATAAAGGACAGTTTCACTGATTGACATCTTTCACCGAAGGACATCTCTCACTGATGGACACCTCTCATTGAAGGACATTCTTACCGATGGGCACCTCTCGCCGAAATACACCTCTGAACCACCGATGGACACCTCACACCGAAAGACACCTTTCACCGATGTACACCTCTCACCAACGGACAGTCTTACCGATGGACTCTTTCACCGAAAGATATCTCTTACCGATGGACACCTCTCACTGGAGAACATTCTCACCGATGGACACTTCTCACCAAAGCACACCTCTGAACCACCGATGGACACCTCACACAGAAGGATACATCTCACTGAAGGACATTTCTCACCGATGGATGCCTCTCACCGATGGACACCTCTCACCGATGGACACCTCTTACCAAAGGACATCTTTCACATATGGACACCTCTCACCAAAGGTCACAGTCACCGATGAACATCTATCACCGAAAGACACATCTAACCGATGGACACCTCTCACTGAAAGACAGTCACACCGATGGACACCTGTCACCGATGGACACCTCTCATCGATGGACACCTCTCAATGAAGGACTCCTCTCACCGAAGGACAATCTCACCGATGGACACCTCTGACGGATGGACACCTCTCACCGATGGACACCTCTCACCAATAGACACCTCTCACCGAAGTACACTCTCAAGCATGGACACCTTTCACCGAAGGACACCTCTCACCGAAGGACACTACTCTCCGAAGGACACCTCTCACCGATGGACACTTCTCACTGAAGAACACCTCTCACCCACCGATGGACTCCTTACACCGAAGGACACCTTACACCGATGGACACCTCTCACCGAAGGACACTCTCATCGATGGGCACTTCTCACCGAAGGACATGTCTGACCGATTGACAACTCTCACAGAGGAACACCTCTCACCGAAAGACACTCATCGATGGACACCAATCCGAAGGACACGTCTCACCGATTGACAACTCTCACCGAATTACACCTCTCATTGATGGACACATCTCACTGAAGGATATCTCCCACCGATGGACATCTCTCACCAGAGGAGACCTCTCACCAATGGGAACTCAGCAAAAAATTCCAGTAGGTTCCAGTGGGTTTTAAGATAAATTATCTTAAAACCCACTGGAACCAGGGTATTTTTGCTGGGTATCCCTTACCGAAGGATACAGCTCACCGAAGGACACAGCTCACCGATAAACACCTCTCACCGAAGAACACTCTCACTGATGGACACCTCTCACCCAAGGACACCTCTCACCGATGAACACCTCTCACCGAAGGGCGCTCTCACCGAAAGGCACATCTCACGGAAAGACACCTCTCACAGATGGACGCCTCTCACCGAAAGACACTCTCACCGAAGGACACATCTCACCAAAGGACATTTCTCACCCATGGATGCCTCTCACCGATGGACATCTCTCACCGATGGACACCTCTACCAAAGGACAACTCTC